>JBBMRE010000173.1:602500-812128 GCA_037974335.1 Prionace glauca
ACACAGGGACCGAGAGAGAGAGACAGGGACCGAGAGTGAGACACAGGGACCGAGAGAGAGACACAGGGACCGAGAGAGACACAGGGACCGAGAGAGAGACACAGGGACCGAGAGAGACACAGGGACTGGGAGAGAGAGACACAGGGAACGAGTGAGAGACACAGAGACCGAGAGAGAGACACAGGGACCGAGAGGGTCACAGGGACCGAGAGAGAGACACAGGGACCGAGAGAGAGAGACAGGGACCGAGAGAGACACAGGGACCGAGAGAGAGAGAGACACAGGGACCGAGAGAGACACAAGGACCTAGAGAGAGACACAGGGACCGAGAGAGTTACAGGGACTGAGAGAGAGAGACAGGGACTGACAGAGACACTGAAACTGAGAGAGAGAGACAGGGACCGAGTGAGAGAGACACAGGGACCGAGAGAGAGACACAGGGACTGAGCGAGTCACAGGGACCGAGAGCGAGAGACAGGGACCGAGTGAGAGACAGAGGGACCGAGTGAGACACAGGGACCGAGAGAGAGACACAATCGTCCGAGAGGGAAAGACAGGGAGCGAGAGAGAGACAGAGGTACCGAGAGAGACAGAGGGACCGAGAGAGAGAGACACAGGGACCGAGAGAGAGACAGTGACCGAGAGAGACACAGGGACTGGGAGAGAGAGACACAGGGACCGAGTGAGAGACACAGGGACCGAGAGAAACAGAGTGACCGAGAGAGAGAGACAGGGACCGAGAGAGAGACAGGGACCGAGAGAGAGACACAGGGACCGAGAGAGAGACACAGGGTCCGAGTGAGAGACAGGGACCGAGTGAGACACAGGGACCGAGAGAGAGAGAGACACAGGGACCGAGAGAGACACAAGGACCTAGAGAGAGACACAGAGACCGAGAGAGAGACAGGGACCGGGAGAGACACAGGGAACGAGACAGAGACAGGTACCGAGTGAGAGACACAGGGACCGAGAGAGACACAGGGACCGAGAGAGACACAGGGGTGAGAGGGAGACATAGGGGCCGAGAGAGACACAGGGACCGATTGAGACACAGCGACCGAGAGAGACACAGGGACCGAGAGAGAGACAGGGACCGAGGGAGAGAGACACATGGTCCGAGAGAGAGACACAGGGACCGAGAGAGAGACAGGGACCGAGAGAGAGACACAGGGACTGAGCGAGTCACAGGGACCGAGAGAGAGACAGGGACCGAGAGAGAGACACAGGGACTGAGAGAGAGACAGGGACCGAGAGAGACACAGGGACCGAGAGAGAGACACAGGGACCGAGAAAGAGACACAGGGACTGAGAGAGAGACAGGGACCGAGAGAGACACAGGGACCGAGAGAGAGACACAGGGACCGAGAAAGAGACACAGGGACTGAGAGAGAGACAGGGACAGAGAGAGACACAGGGACCGAGAAAGACACAGGGGCCGAGTGACACACAGGGACCGAGAGAGACACATGGACCGAGAGAGAGAGACAGGGACCGAGTGAGAGACACAGGGACCGAGAGAGACACAGGGACCGAGAGAGACAAAGGGACCGAGAGGGAGACATAGGGACCAAGAGAGACATAGTGAACGTGAGAGAGAGACAGGGACCGAGAGAGAGACACAGGGACCGACAGAGAGACACAGTGACCAAGAGAGAGACACAGGGACCGAGAGAGAGACAGGGACCGAGTGAGACACAGGGACCCAGAGAGAGACACAGGGACCGAGAGAGAGACACAGGGACCGAGAGAGACATCGGGACGGAGAGAGACACAGGGGTGAGAGAGAGACAAAGGGACCGAGAGAGACACAGGGACCGAGTGAGACTCAGGGTCTTAGAGAGACACAGGGACCGAGAGAGAGACACAGGGATGGAGAGAGAGACACAAGGACCGAGAGAGACACAGGGACCGAGAGAGAGACACAGCGATGGAGGGAGAGACACAGGGACCGAGAGAGACACAGGGACTGAGAGAGAAACAGGGACCGAGAGAGAGACAGGGACCGAGAGTGAGACACAGGGACCGAGAGAGACACAGGGACTGAGAGAGACACAGGGACCAAGAGAGAGACACAGGGACCGAGAGAGACACAGGGACCGAGAGAGACACAGGGACCGAGAGAGAGACAGGGACCGAGAGAGAGACTCAGAGACTAAGAGAGAGACAGGGACTGAGAGAGTCACAGGGACCGAGTAAGACACAGGGACCGAGAGAGAGACACAGGGATGGAGAGAGACACAGGGACCGAGAGAGACACCGGGACCTAGAGAAACACAGGGACCGAGAGAGAGACACAGGGACCGAGAGAAAGACACAGGGACTGAGAGAGACACAGGGACCGAGAGAGAGACACAGGGACCGAGAGAGACACAGGGAGCGAGTGAGAGACACAGGGACCGAGAGAGACACAGGGACCGAGAGAGACACAGGGACCGAGAGAAAGACACAGGGACCGAGAGCGAGACACAGGGACCGAGAGAGACACAGGGAGCAAGGGAGAGACACAGGGGCCGAGAGAGAGACACAGGGACCGAGAGAGAGACACAGGGACTGAGAAAGATACAGGGACCGAGAGAGACACAGAGAGTAAGATAGAGAGACAGGGACCGAGAGAGACACCGGGACCGAAAGAGACACAGGGACCGAGAGAGAGACAAGGACCGAGAGAGAGACATAGGGACCGAGAGAGAGACACAGGGACCGAGAGCGAGACACAGGGACCGCGAGAGAGACACAGGGACCGAGAGAGACACAGGGACCGAGAGAAAGACACAGGGACCGAGAGAGACACAGGGACTGAGAGAGACACAGGGACCGAGAGAGACACAGGGACCGAGAGAGACACAGGGACTGAGAGAGACACAGGGACCGAGAGAGACACAGGGACCGAGAGAAAGACACAGGGACCGAGAGCGAGACACAGGGACCGAGAGAGACACAGGGAGCAAGGGAGAGACACAGGGGCCGAGAGAGAGACACAGGGACCGAGAGAGAGACACAGGGACTGAGAAAGATACAGGGACCGAGAGAGACACAGAGAGTAAGATAGAGAGACAGGGACCGAGAGAGACACCGGGACCGAAAGAGACACAGGGACCGAGAGAGAGACAAGGACCGAGAGAGAGACATAGGGACCGAGAGAGAGACACAGGGACCGAGAGCGAGACACAGGGACCGCGAGAGAGACACAGGGACCGAGAGAGACACAGGGACCGAGAGAGACACAGGGACCGAGAGAGAGACAGGGACCGAGAGAGAGACTCAGAGACTGAGAGAGAGACAGGGACTGAGAGAGTCACAGGGACCGAGTAAGACAGAGTGACCGAGAGAGAGACACAGGGATGGAGAGAGAGACACAGGGACCGAGAGAGAGACAGGGACCGAGAGAGACACAGGGGCCGAGAGAGAGACAGTGACCGAGAGAGACACAGGGACTGAGAGAGAGAGACACAAATGACTGAGACACAGGGACCGAGTGAGACACAGGGGTGAGAGGGAGACACAGGGACCGAGAGAGACACAGGGACCGATTGAGACACAGGGACCGAGAGAGAGACAGGGACCGAGAGAGAGACACAATCGTCCGAGAGGGAAAGACAGGGAGCGAGAGAGAGACAGAGGTACCGAGAGAGACAGAGGGACCGAGAGAGAGAGACACAGGGACCGAGAGAGAGACAGTGACCGAGAGAGACACAGGGACTGGGAGAGAGAGACACAGGGACCGAGTGAGAGACACAGGGACCGAGAGAAACAGAGTGACCGAGAGAGAGAGACAGGGACCGAGAGAGAGACAGGGACCGAGAGAGAGACACAGGGACCGAGAGAGAGACACAGGGTCCGAGTGAGAGACAGGGACCGAGTGAGACACAGGGACCGAGAGAGAGAGAGACACAGGGACCGAGAGAGACACAAGGACCTAGAGAGAGACACAGAGACCGAGAGAGAGACAGGGACCGGGAGAGACACAGGGAACGAGACAGAGACAGGTACCGAGTGAGAGACACAGGGACCGAGAGAGACACAGGGACCGAGAGAGACACAGGGGTGAGAGGGAGACATAGGGGCCGAGAGAGACACAGGGACCGATTGAGACACAGCGACCGAGAGAGACACAGGGACCGAGAGAGAGACAGGGACCGAGGGAGAGAGACACATGGTCCGAGAGAGAGACACAGGGACCGAGAGAGAGACAGGGACCGAGAGAGAGACACAGGGACTGAGCGAGTCACAGGGACCGAGAGAGAGACAGGGACCGAGAGAGAGACACAGGGACTGAGAGAGAGACAGGGACCGAGAGAGACACAGGGACCGAGAGAGAGACACAGGGACCGAGAAAGAGACACAGGGACTGAGAGAGAGACAGGGACCGAGAGAGACACAGGGACCGAGAGAGAGACACAGGGACCGAGAAAGAGACACAGGGACTGAGAGAGAGACAGGGACAGAGAGAGACACAGGGACCGAGAAAGACACAGGGGCCGAGTGACACACAGGGACCGAGAGAGACACATGGACCGAGAGAGAGAGACAGGGACCGAGTGAGAGACACAGGGACCGAGAGAGACACAGGGACCGAGAGAGACAAAGGGACCGAGAGGGAGACATAGGGACCAAGAGAGACATAGTGAACGTGAGAGAGAGACAGGGACCGAGAGAGAGACACAGGGACCGACAGAGAGACACAGTGACCAAGAGAGAGACACAGGGACCGAGACAGAGACAGGGACCGAGTGAGACACAGGGACCCAGAGAGAGACACAGGGACCGAGAGAGAGACACAGGGACCGAGAGAGACATCGGGACGGAGAGAGACACAGGGGTGAGAGAGAGATAAAGGGACCGAGAGAGACACAGGGACCGAGTGAGACTCATGGTCTTAGAGAGACACAGGGACCGAGAGAGAGACACAGGGATGGAGAGAGAGACACAAGGACCGAGAGAGACACAGGGACCGAGAGAGAGACACAGCGATGGAGGGAGAGACACAGGGACCGAGAGAGACACAGGGACTGAGAGAGAAACAGGGACCGAGAGAGAGACAGGGACCGAGAGTGAGACACAGGGACCGAGAGAGACACAGGGACTGAGAGAGACACAGGGACCAAGAGAGAGACACAGGGACCGAGAGAGACACAGGGACCGAGAGAGACACAGGGACCGAGAGAGAGACAGGGACCGAGAGAGAGACTCAGAGACTAAGAGAGAGACAGGGACTGAGAGAGTCACAGGGACCGAGTAAGACACAGGGACCGAGAGAGAGACACAGGGACTGAGAGAGAGACACAGGGACCTAGAGAAACACAGGGACCGAGAGAGAGACACAGGGACCGAGAGAAAGACACAGGGACTGAGAGAGACACAGGGACCGAGAGAGAGACACAGGGACCGAGAGAGACACAGGGACCGAATGAGTGACACAGGGACCGAGAGAGAGACACAGGGACCGAGAGTGAGACACAGGGACCGAGAGAGTCACAGGGACTGAGAGAGACACAGGGACCGAGAGAGACACAGGGACCGAGAGAAAGACACAGGGACCGAGAGCGAGACACAGGGACCGAGAGAGACACAGGGAGCAAGGGAGAGACACAGGGACCGAGAGAGAGACACAGGGACCGAGAGAGAGACACAGGGACTGAGAAAGATACAGGGACCGAGAGAGACACAGAGAGTAAGATAGAGAGACAGGGACCGAGAGAGACACCGGGACCGAAAGAGACACAGGGACCGAGAGAGAGACAGGGACCGAGAGAGAGACATAGGGACCGAGAGAGAGACACAGGGACCGAGAGCGAGACACAGGGACCGCGAGAGAGACACAGGGACCGAGAGAGACACAGGGACCGAGAGAGACACAGGGACCGAGAGAGAGACAGGGACCGAGAGAGAGACTCAGAGACTGAGAGAGAGACAGGGACTGAGAGAGTCACAGGGACCGAGTAAGACAGAGTGACCGAGAGAGAGACACAGGGATGGAGAGAGAGACACAGGGACCGAGAGAGAGACAGGGACCGAGAGAGACACAGGGGCCGAGAGAGAGACAGTGACCGAGAGAGACACAGGGACTGAGAGAGAGAGACACAAATGACTGAGACACAGGGACCGAGTGAGACACAGGGGTGAGAGGGAGACACAGGGACCGAGAGAGACACAGGGACCGATTGAGACACAGGGACCGAGAGAGAGACAGGGACCGAGAGAGACACAGGGACCGAGACAGAGAGACACAGGGACCGATTGAGACACAGGGACCGAGAGAGAGACAGGGACCGAGAAAGACACAGGGACCGAGGGAGAGATACAGTGACCGAGTGAGAGACAGGGACTGAGCGAGTCACAGGGACCGAGAGAGAGACAGGGACCGAGAGAGAGACACAGTCACCGAGAGAGAGACACAGAGACTGAGAGAGTCACAGGGACCGAGAGAGAGACACAGGCACCGAGAGAGAGAGACACAGGGACTGAGAGAGAGACACAGGGACTGAGAGAGCGACACAGGGACCAAGAGAGACACCAGGACCGAGAGAGACACAGGGACCGAGGGAGAGAGACACAGGGACCGAGAGAGAAACACAGGGACTGAGAGAGTCACAGGGACCGAGAGAGAGACACAGGGACCCAGAGAGCGACACAGGGACCGAGAGAGACACAAGGACCTATAGAGAGACACAGGGACCGAGAGAGTCACAGGGACCGAGAGAGTGACAATGGGACTGAGAGAGAGAGACAGGGACTGGGAGAGACACAGGGTGAAAGAGACAGACACAGGGACCGAGACAGAGACAGGTACCGAGTGAGAGACACAGGGACCGAGAGAGACACAAGGACCTAGAGAGAGACACAGGGACCGAGAGAGTGACAGGGACCGAGTGAGACACAGGGACCCAGAGATAGACACAGGGACCGAGAGAGACACAAGGACCTAGAGAGAGACACAGGGACCGAGAGAGTCACAGGGACCGACAGAGACACTGAAGCATAGAGAGAGACAGGGACCGAGTGAGACACAGGGACCGAGAGAGAGACAGGGACCGAGTGAGAGACACAGGGACCGAGAGAGACACAGGGACCGAGAGAGTCACAGGGACTGAGAGAGAGACAGTGACCGAGAGAGACACAGGGACTGAAAGAGAGAGACACAGGGACCGAGAGAGAGACACAAGGACCGAGAGAGACACAGGGACCGAGTGAGACACAGGGACCGAGAGAGACACAGGGACCGAGAGAGACACAGGGACCGAGGGAGAGATACAGGGACTGAGAGAGAGAGACACAGGGACCGAGAGAGAGAGACACAAGCACTGAGAGAGACACAGGGACCGAGCGAGACACAGGGACCGAGTGAGACACAGCGTCCGAGAGAGACACAGGGACCGAGAGAGGGAGACACAGGGACTGAGCGAGTCACCGGGTCCGAGAGAGACACAGGGACCGAGAGAGAGACAGGGACCGGGGGAGAGAGACACAGGGACCGAGAGAGACACACAGGGACCGAGTGAGAGACACAGGGACTGAGCGAGTCACAGGGACCGAGAGAGACACAGGGACCGAGAGAGAGACACAGGGACCGAGAGAGAGACAAAGGGACCGAGAGAGACACAGGGACCGAGTGAGACACAGAGACCGAGAGAGACACAGGGACTGGGAGAGAGAGACACAGGGACCGAGAGAGAGACACAAGGACCAAGAGAATCACAGGGACCGAGTGAGACACAGGGACTGAGAGAGACAGTGACCGAGAGAGACACAGGTCACGTGCTCACTGTGTACAGGGACCGAGAGAGAGACACAAGGACCAAGAGAATCACAGAGACCGAGTGAGACACAGGGACTGAGAGAGACAGTGACCGAGAGAGGCACAGGGACTGAGAGAGACACAATGAGCTAGAGAGAGACAGTGACCGAGAGAGACACAGGACTGAGAGAGAGAGAGAGACAGCGACCGAGAGAGAGACACAAGGACCGAGAGAGACACAGGGACCGAGAGGGAGACACAGGGACCAAGCAGACACAGGGACCGAGAGAGAGACACAGAGACCGCGAGAGAGACACAGGGACCGAGAGAGAGACACAGGGAACAAGAGAGACACAGGTACTGAGTGAGAGACACAGGGACCGAGAGAGAGACACAGGGACCGAGAGAGAGACACAGGGACCGAGAGAGACAGAGGGACTGAGCGAGTCACAGGGACTGAGAGAGACACAGGGGTGAGAGAGAGAAACAGGGACCGAGAGAGAGACAGGGACCGAGAGAGAGACACAGGAACTGAGAGAGAGACACAGGGACTGAGAGAGAGACACAGGGACTGAGAGAGAGAGACACAGGCAACGAGAGAGAGACACAGGGACTGAGAGAGAGAGACACAGGGATCAAGAGAGACACCAGGACCGAGAGAGACACAGGGGTGAGAGAGAGATACAGGGACCGAGAGAGACACAGGGAACGAGTGACACACACGGACCGAGGGAGACACAGGGACCGAGAGAGAGACACAAGGACCGAGAGAGAGACACAGGGACTGAGAGAGAGAGACAGGGACCGGGAGAGACACCGGGAGCAAGAGAGAGACACAGGGACCGAGAGAGACACCGGGACCGAGAGAGACACAGTGACCGAGTGAGACACAGAGACCGAGAGCGAGACAGTGACCGAGAGAGACACAGGGACTGGGTGAGAGAGACACAGGGACCGAGGGAGAGACACAAGGACCGAGAGAGACACAGGCACCGAGTGAGACACAGGGACTGAGAGAGACACAGGGACCGAGAGAGACACAGGGACCGAGAGAGACACAGGGACTGAGGGAGAGAGAGACACAGCGACCGAGAGAGAGACACAGGGACCGAGTGAGACACAGGGACTGAGAGAGAGACACAGGGGACTGAGAGAGAGACACAGGGACTGAGAGAGAGAGAGACACAGGCAACGAGAGAGAGACACAGGGACTGAGAGAGAGACACAGGGACTGAGAGAGAGAGACACAGGGACCAAGAGAGACACCAGGACCGAGAAAGACACAGGGGTGAGAGAGAGATACAGGGACCGAGAGAGACAGAGGGAACGAGTGAGACACACGGACCGAGGGAGACACAGGGACCGAGAGAGAGACACAAGGACCGAGAGAGAGACACAGGGACTGAGAGAGAGAGACAGGGACCGGGCAGACACAGGGACCGAGAAAGACACAGGGAGCAAGAGAGAGACACAGGGACCGAGAGAGACACCGGGACCGAGAGAGACACAGTGACCGAGTGAGACACAGAGACCGAGAGAGACACAGGGACCGAGAGAGAGACACAAGGAACGAGAGAGACACAGGCACCGAGTGAGACACAGGGACTGAGAGTGACACAGGGACCGAGAGAGACACAGGGACCGAGAGAGACACAGGGGTGAGAGGGAGACATAGGGACCGAGAGAGACACAGGGACCGATTGAGACACAGCGACCGAGAGAGACACAGGGACCGAGAGAGAGACAGGGACCGAGGGAGAGAGACACATGGTCCGAGAGAGAGACACAGGGACCGAGAGAGAGACAGGGACCGAGAGAGAGACACAGGGACTGAGCGAGTCACAGGGACCGAGAGAGAGACAGGGACCGAGAGAGAGACACAGGGACTGAGAGAGAGACAGGGACCGAGAGAGACACAGGGACCGAGAGAGAGACACAGGGACCGAGAGAGAGACACAGGGACCGAGAAAGAGACACAGGGACTGAGAGAGAGACAGGGACAGAGAGAGACACAGGGACCGAGAAAGACACAGGGGCCGAGTGACACACAGGGACCGAGAGAGACACATGGACCGAGAGAGAGAGACAGGGACCGAGTGAGAGACACAGGGACCGAGAGAGACACAGGGACCGAGAGAGACACAGGGACCGAGAGGGAGACATAGGGACCAAGAGAGACATAGTGAACGTGAGAGAGAGACAGGGACCGAGAGAGAGACACAGGGACCGACAGAGAGACACAGTGACCAAGAGAGAGACACAGGGACCGAGAGAGAGACAGGGACCGAGTGAGACACAGGGACCCAGAGAGAGACACAGGGACCGAGAGAGAGACACAGGGACCGAGAGAGACATCGGGACGGAGAGAGACACAGGGGTGAGAGAGAGACAAAGGGACCGAGAGAGACACAGGGACCGAGTGAGACTCAGGGTCTTAGAGAGACACAGGGACCGAGAGAGAGACACAGGGATGGAGAGAGAGACACAAGGACCGAGAGAGACACAGGGACCGAGAGAGAGACACAGCGATGGAGGGAGAGACACAGGGACCGAGAGAGACACAGGGACTGAGAGAGAAACAGGGACCGAGAGAGAGACAGGGACCGAGAGTGAGACACAGGGACCGAGAGAGACACAGGGACTGAGAGAGACACAGGGACCAAGAGAGAGACACAGGGACCGAGAGAGACACAGGGACCGAGAGAGACACAGGGACCGAGAGAGAGACAGGGACCGAGAGAGAGACTCAGAGACTAAGAGAGAGACACAGGGACCGAGAGAGACACAGGGATGGAGAGAGACACAGGGACCGAGAGAGACACCGGGACCTAGAGAGACACAGGGACCGAGAGAGAGACACAGGGACCGAGAGAAAGACACAGGGACTGAGAGAGACACAGGGACCGAGAGAGACACAGGGAGCAAGGGAGAGACACAGGGACCGAGAGAGAGACACAGGGACTGAGAAAGATACAGGGACCGAGAGAGACACAGAGAGTAAGATAGAGAGACAGGGACCGAGAGAGACACCGGGACTGAAAGAGACACAGGGACCGAGAGAGAGACAGGGACCGAGAGAGAGACATAGGGACCCAGAGAGAGACACAGGGACCGAGAGCGAGACACAGGGACCGCGAGAGAGACACAGGGACCGAGAGAGACACAGGGACCGAGAGAGACACAGGGACCGAGAGAGAGACAGGGACCGAGAGAGAGACTCAGAGACTGAGAGAGAGACAGGGACTGAGAGAGTCACAGGGACCGAGTAAGACAGAGTGACCGAGAGAGAGACACAGGGATGGAGAGAGAGACACAGGGACCGAGAGAGAGACAGGGACCGAGAGAGACACAGGGGCCGAGAGAGAGACAGTGACCGAGAGAGACACAGGGACTGAGAGAGAGAGACACAAATGACTGAGACACAGGGACCAAGTGAGACACAGGGGTGAGAGGGAGACACAGGGACCGAGAGAGACACAGGGACCGATTGAGACACAGGGACCGAGAGAGAGACAGGGACCGAGAGAGACACAGGGACCGAGACAGAGAGACACAGGGACCGATTGAGACACAGGGACCGAGAGAGAGACAGGGACCGAGAAAGACACAGGGACCGAGGGAGAGATACAGTGACCGAGTGAGAGACAGGGACTGAGCGAGTCACAGGGACCGAGAGAGAGACAGGGACCGAGAGAGAGACACAGTCACCGAGAGAGAGACACAGAGACTGAGAGAGTCACAGGGACTGAGAGAGAGACACAGGCACCGAGAGAGAGAGACACAGGGACTGAGAGAGAGACACAGGGACTGAGAGAGCGACACAGGGACCAAGAGAGACACCAGGACCGAGAGAGACACAGGGACCGAGGGAGAGAGACACAGGGACCGAGAGAGAAACACAGGGACTGAGAGAGTCACAGGGACCGAGAGAGAGACACAGGGACCCAGAGAGCGACACAGGGACCGAGAGAGACACAAGGACCTATAGAGAGACACAGGGACCGAGAGAGTCACAGGGACCGAGAGAGTGACACAGGGACTGAGAGAGAGAGACAGGGACTGGGAGAGACACAGGGTGAAAGAGACAGACACAGGGACCGAGACAGAGACAGGTACCGAGTGAGAGACACAGGGACCGAGAGAGACACAAGGACCTAGAGTGAGACACAGGGACCGAGAGAGTGACAGGGACCGAGTGAGACACAGGGACCCAGAGATAGACACAGGGACCGAGAGAGACACAAGGACCTAGAGAGAGACACAGGGACCGAGAGAGTCACAGGGACCGACAGAGACACTGAAGCATAGAGAGAGACAGGGACCGAGTGAGACACAGGGACCGAGAGAGAGACAGGGACCGAGTGAGAGACACAGGGACCGAGAGAGACACAGGGACCGAGAGAGTCACAGGGACTGAGAGAGAGACAGTGACCGAGAGAGACACAGGGACTGAAAGAGAGAGACACAGGGACCGAGAGAGAGACACAAGGACCGAGAGAGACACAGGGACCGAGTGAGACACAGGGACCGAGAGAGACACAGGGACCGAGAGAGACACAGGGACCGAGGGAGAGACACAGGGACTGAGAGAGAGAGACACAGGGACCGAGAGAGAGAGACACAAGCACTGAGAGAGACACAGGGACCGAGCGAGACACAGGGACCGAGTGAGACACAGCGTCCGAGAGAGACACAGGGACCGAGAGAGGGAGACACAGGGACTGAGCGAGTCACCGGGTCCGAGAGAGACACAGGGACCGAGAGAGAGACAGGGACCGGGGGAGAGAGACACAGGGACCGAGAGAGACACACAGGGACCGAGTGAGAGACACAGGGACTGAGCGAGTCACAGGGACCGAGAGAGACACAGGGACCGAGAGAGAGACACAGGGACCGAGAGAGAGACAAAGGGACCGAGAGAGACACAGGGACCAAGTGAGACACAGAGACCGAGAGAGACACAGGGACTGGGAGAGAGAGACACAGGGACCGAGAGAGAGACACAAGGACCAAGAGAATCACAGGGACCGAGTGAGACACAGGGACCGAGAGAGAGACAGTGACCGAGAGAGACACAGGGACTGGGAGAGAGATCACGTGCTCACTGTGTGACCGAGAGAGAGACACAAGGACCAAGAGAATCACAGAGACCGAGTGAGACACAGGGACTGAGAGAGACAGTGACCGAGAGAGGCACAGGGACTGAGAGAGACACAATGAGCTAGAGAGAGACAGTGACCGAGAGAGACACAGGGACTGAGAGAGAGAGAGAGACAGCGACCGAGAGAGAGACACAAGGACCGAGAGAGACACAGGGACCGAGAGGGAGACACAGGGACCAAGCAGACACAGGGACCGAGAGAGAGACACAGAGACCGCGAGAGAGACACAGGGACCGAGAGAGAGACACAGGGAACAAGAGAGACACAGGTACTGAGTGAGAGACACAGGGACCGAGAGAGAGACACAGGGACCGAGAGAGTGACACAGGGACCGAGAGAGACAGAGGGACTGAGCGAGTCACAGGGACTGAGAGAGACACAGGGTGAGAGAGAGAAACAGGGACCGAGAGAGAGACAGGGACCGAGAGAGAGACACAGGAACTGAGAGAGAGACACAGGACTGAGAGAGAGACACAGGGACTGAGAGAGAGAGACACAGGCAACGAGAGAGAGACACAGGGACTGAGAGAGAGAGACACAGGGATCAAGAGAGACACCAGGACCGAGAGAGACACAGGGGTGAGAGAGAGATACAGGGACCGAGAGAGACACAGGGAACGAGTGACACACACGGACCGAGTGAGACACAGGGACCGAGAGAGAGACACAAGGACCGAGAGAGAGACACAGGGACTGAGAGAGAGAGACAGGGACCGGGAGAGACACCGGAGCAAGAGAGAGACACAGGGACCGAGAGAGACACCGGGACCGAGAGAGACACAGTGACCGAGTGAGACACAGAGACCGAGAGCGAGACAGTGACCGAGAGAGACACAGGGACTGGACAGAGAGACACAGGGACCGAGGGAGAGACACAAGGACCGAGAGAGACACAGGCACCGAGTGAGACACAGGGACTGAGAGAGACACAGGGACCGAGAGAGACACAGGGACCGAGAGAGACACAGGGACTGAGGGAGAGAGAGACACAGCGACCGAGAGAGAGACACAGGGACCGAGTGAGACACAGGGACTGAGAGAGAGACACAGGGACTGAGAGAGAGACACAGGACTGAGAGAGAGAGACACAGGCAACGAGAGAGAGACACAGGGACTGAGAGAGAGACACAGGACTGAGAGAGAGAGACACAGGGACCAAGAGAGACACCAGGACCGAGAAAGACACAGGGGTGAGAGAGAGATACAGGGACCGAGAGAGACAGAGGGAACGAGTGAGACACACGGACCGAGGGAGACACAGGGACCGAGAGAGAGACACAAGGACCGAGAGAGAGACACAGGGACTGAGAGAGAGAGACAGGGACCGGGCAGACACAGGGACCGAGAAAGACACAGGAGCAAGAGAGAGACACAGGGACCGAGAGAGACACCGGGACCGAGAGAGACACAGTGACCGAGTGAGACACAGAGACCGAGAGAGACACAGGGACCGAGAGAGAGACACAAGGAACGAGAGAGACACAGGCACCGAGTGAGACACAGGGACTGAGAGTGACACAGGGACCGAGAGAGACAGTGACCGAGAGAGACACAGGGACTGAGGAGAGAGAGACACAGCGACCGAGAGAGAGACACAAGGACCGAGAGAGACACAGGGACTGAGAGGGATACATAGGGACCGAGCGGACACAGGGACCGAGAGAGTGACACAGAGACCGAGAGAGAGACACAGGGACCGAGAGAGGGACACAGGGAACAAGAGAGAGAGAGAGGGATTGAGCGAGTCACAGGGACCGAGAGAGACACAGGGACCGAGAGAGAGCCAGTGACCGAGAAAGAGACACAAGGACCGAGAGATACACAGGGACCGAGATGGAGACACAGGGACCGAGCTGACACAGGGACCAAGAGAGACTCAGGGACTGAGACAGAGACAGTGACCGAGAGAGAGACACAAGGACCGAGAGAGACACAGGGACCGAGATGGAGACACAGGGACCGAGTGAGAGACACAGGGACCGAGAGAGAGACACAGGGATCGAGAGGGACACAGGGACCGAGAGAGAGACACAAGGACCGAGAGAAACAGAGTGACCGAGAGAGAGAGACAGGGACCGAGAGAGAGAGACAGGGACCGAGAGAGAGACACAGGACCGAGAGAGAGACAGGGACCGATTGAGACACAGGGACAGAGAGAGTAACAGGGACCGAGTGAGACACAGGGACCGAGAGAGAGAGACACAGGGACCGAGAGAGACACAAGGACCTAGAGAGAGTCACAGGGACCGACAGAGACACTGAAACTGAGATCGAGAGTAAGGGACCGAGTGAGAGAGACACAGGGACCGAGAGGGAGACAGGGACCGAGAGAGAGTCACAGGGACCGAGAGAGAGAGACAGGGACCGAGAGTGAGACACAGGGACCGAGAGAGAGACCGGGACCTAGAGAGACACAGGGACCGAGAGAGAGACACAGGGACCGAGAGAAAGACACAGGGACTGAGAGAGACACAGGGACCGAGAGAGACACAGGGAGCAAGGGAGAGACACAGGGACCGAGAGAGAGACACAGGGACTGAGAAAGATACAGGGACCGAGAGAGACACAGAGAGTAAGATAGAGAGACAGGGACCGAGAGAGACACCGGGACTGAAAGAGACACAGGGACCGAGAGAGAGACAGGGACCGAGAGAGAGACATAGGGACCCAGAGAGAGACACAGGGACCGAGAGCGAGACACAGGGACCGCGAGAGAGACACAGGGACCGAGAGAGACACAGGGACCGAGAGAGACACAGGGACCGAGAGAGAGACAGGGACCGAGAGAGAGACTCAGAGACTGAGAGAGAGACAGGGACTGAGAGAGTCACAGGGACCGAGTAAGACAGAGTGACCGAGAGAGAGACACAGGGATGGAGAGAGAGACACAGGGACCGAGAGAGAGACAGGGACCGAGAGAGACACAGGGGCCGAGAGAGAGACAGTGACCGAGAGAGACACAGGGACTGAGAGAGAGAGACACAAATGACTGAGACACAGGGACCGAGTGAGACACAGGGGTGAGAGGGAGACACAGGGACCGAGAGAGACACAGGGACCGATTGAGACACAGGGACCGAGAGAGAGACAGGGACCGAGAGAGACACAGGGACCGAGACAGAGAGACACAGGGACCGATTGAGACACAGGGACCGAGAGAGAGACAGGGACCGAGAAAGACACAGGGACCGAGGGAGAGATACAGTGACCGAGTGAGAGACAGGGACTGAGCGAGTCACAGGGACCGAGAGAGAGACAGGGACCGAGAGAGAGACACAGTCACCGAGAGAGAGACACAGAGACTGAGAGAGTCACAGGGACCGAGAGAGAGACACAGGCACCGAGAGAGAGAGACACAGGGACTGAGAGAGAGACACAGGGACTGAGAGAGCGACACAGGGACCAAGAGAGACACCAGGACCGAGAGAGACACAGGGACCGAGGGAGAGAGACACAGGGACCGAGAGAGAAACACAGGGACTGAGAGAGTCACAGGGACCGAGAGAGAGACACAGGGACCCAGAGAGCGACACAGGGACCGAGAGAGACACAAGGACCTATAGAGAGACACAGGGACCGAGAGAGTCACAGGGACCGAGAGAGTGACACAGGGACTGAGAGAGAGAGACAGGGACTGGGAGAGACACAGGGTGAAAGAGACAGACACAGGGACCGAGACAGAGACAGGTACCGAGTGAGAGACACAGGGACCGAGAGAGACACAAGGACCTAGAGTGAGACACAGGGACCGAGAGAGTGACAGGGACCGAGTGAGACACAGGGACCCAGAGATAGACACAGGGACCGAGAGAGACACAAGGACCTAGAGAGAGACACAGGGACCGAGAGAGTCACAGGGACCGACAGAGACACTGAAGCATAGAGAGAGACAGGGACCGAGTGAGACACAGGGACCGAGAGAGAGACAGGGACCGAGTGAGAGACACAGGGACCGAGAGAGACACAGGGACCGAGAGAGTCACAGGGACTGAGAGAGAGACAGTGACCGAGAGAGACACAGGGACTGAAAGAGAGAGACACAGGGACCGAGAGAGAGACACAAGGACCGAGAGAGACACAGGGACCGAGTGAGACACAGGGACCGAGAGAGACACAGGGACCGAGAGAGACACAGGGACCGAGGGAGAGACACAGGGACTGAGAGAGAGAGACACAGGGACCGAGAGAGAGAGACACAAGCACTGAGAGAGACACAGGGACCGAGCGAGACACAGGGACCGAGTGAGACACAGCGTCCGAGAGAGACACAGGGACCGAGAGAGGGAGACACAGGGACTGAGCGAGTCACCGGGTCCGAGAGAGACACAGGGACCGAGAGAGAGACAGGGACCGGGGGAGAGAGACACAGGGACCGAGAGAGACACACAGGGACCGAGTGAGAGACACAGGGACTGAGCGAGTCACAGGGACCGAGAGAGACACAGGGACCGAGAGAGAGACACAGGGACCGAGAGAGAGACAAAGGGACCGAGAGAGACACAGGGACCAAGTGAGACACAGAGACCGAGAGAGACACAGGGACTGGGAGAGAGAGACACAGGGACCGAGAGAGAGACACAAGGACCAAGAGAATCACAGGGACCGAGTGAGACACAGGGACCGAGAGAGAGACAGTGACCGAGAGAGACACAGGGACTGGGAGAGAGAGACACAGGGACCGAGAGAGAGACACAAGGACCAAGAGAATCACAGAGACCGAGTGAGACACAGGGACTGAGAGAGACAGTGACCGAGAGAGGCACAGGGACTGAGAGAGACACAATGAGCTAGAGAGAGACAGTGACCGAGAGAGACACAGGGACTGAGAGAGAGAGAGAGACAGCGACCGAGAGAGAGACACAAGGACCGAGAGAGACACAGGGACCGAGAGGGAGACACAGGGACCAAGCAGACACAGGGACCGAGAGAGAGACACAGAGACCGCGAGAGAGACACAGGGACCGAGAGAGAGACACAGGGAACAAGAGAGACACAGGTACTGAGTGAGAGACACAGGGACCGAGAGAGAGACACAGGGACCGAGAGAGTGACACAGGGACCGAGAGAGACAGAGGGACTGAGCGAGTCACAGGGACTGAGAGAGACACAGGGGTGAGAGAGAGAAACAGGGACCGAGAGAGAGACAGGGACCGAGAGAGAGACACAGGAACTGAGAGAGAGACACAGGGACTGAGAGAGAGACACAGGGACTGAGAGAGAGACACAGGCAACGAGAGAGAGACACAGGGACTGAGAGAGAGAGACACAGGGATCAAGAGAGACACCAGGACCGAGAGAGACACAGGGGTGAGAGAGAGATACAGGGACCGAGAGAGACACAGGGAACGAGTGACACACACGGACCGAGTGAGACACAGGGACCGAGAGAGAGACACAAGGACCGAGAGAGAGACACAGGGACTGAGAGAGAGAGACAGGGACCGGGAGAGACACCGGGAGCAAGAGAGAGACACAGGGACCGAGAGAGACACCGGGACCGAGAGAGACACAGTGACCGAGTGAGACACAGAGACCGAGAGCGAGACAGTGACCGAGAGAGACACAGGGACTGGGACAGAGAGACACAGGGACCGAGGGAGAGACACAAGGACCGAGAGAGACACAGGCACCGAGTGAGACACAGGGACTGAGAGAGACACAGGGACCGAGAGAGACACAGGGACCGAGAGAGACACAGGGACTGAGGGAGAGAGAGACACAGCGACCGAGAGAGAGACACAGGGACCGAGTGAGACACAGGGACTGAGAGAGAGACACAGGGACTTCACGTGCTCACTGTGTACTGAGAGAGAGAGACACAGGCAACGAGAGAGAGACACAGGGGACTGAGAGAGAGACACAGGGACTGAGAGAGAGAGACACAGGGACCAAGAGAGACACCAGGACCGAGAAAGACACAGGGGTGAGAGAGAGATACAGGGACCGAGAGAGACAGAGGGAACGAGTGAGACACACGGACCGAGGGAGACACAGGGACCGAGAGAGAGACACAAGGACCGAGAGAGAGACACAGGGACTGAGAGAGAGAGACAGGGACCGGGCAGACACAGGGACCGAGAAAGACACAGGGAGCAAGAGAGAGACACAGGGACCGAGAGAGACACCGGGACCGAGAGAGACACAGTGACCGAGTGAGACACAGAGACCGAGAGAGACACAGGGACCGAGAGAGAGACACAAGGAACGAGAGAGACACAGGCACCGAGTGAGACACAGGGACTGAGAGTGACACAGGGACCGAGAGAGACAGTGACCGAGAGAGACACAGGGACTGAGGGAGAGAGAGACACAGCGACCGAGAGAGAGACACAAGGACCGAGAGAGACACAGGGACTGAGAGGGATACATAGGGACCGAGCGGACACAGGGACCGAGAGAGTGACACAGAGACCGAGAGAGAGACACAGGGACCGAGAGAGGGACACAGGGAACAAGAGAGAGAGAGAGGGATTGAGCGAGTCACAGGGACCGAGAGAGACACAGGGACCGAGAGAGAGCCAGTGACCGAGAAAGAGACACAAGGACCGAGAGATACACAGGGACCGAGATGGAGACACAGGGACCGAGCTGACACAGGGACCAAGAGAGACTCAGGGACTGAGACAGAGACAGTGACCGAGAGAGAGACACAAGGACCGAGAGAGACACAGGGACCGAGATGGAGACACAGGGACCGAGTGAGAGACACAGGGACCGAGAGAGAGACACAGGGATCGAGAGGGACACAGGGACCGAGAGAGAGACACAAGGACCGAGAGAAACAGAGTGACCGAGAGAGAGAGACAGGGACCGAGAGAGAGAGACAGGGACCGAGAGAGAGACACAGGGACCGAGAGAGAGACAGGGACCGATTGAGACACAGGGACAGAGAGAGTAACAGGGACCGAGTGAGACACAGGGACCGAGAGAGAGAGACACAGGGACCGAGAGAGACACAAGGACCTAGAGAGAGTCACAGGGACCGACAGAGACACTGAAACTGAGATCGAGAGTAAGGGACCGAGTGAGAGAGACACAGGGACCGAGAGGGAGACAGGGACCGAGAGAGAGTCACAGGGACCGAGAGAGAGAGACAGGGACCGAGAGTGAGACACAGGGACCGAGAGAGAGACCGGGACCTAGAGAGACACAGGGACCGAGAGAGAGACACAGGGACCGAGAGAAAGACACAGGGACTGAGAGAGACACAGGGACCGAGAGAGACACAGGGAGCAAGGGAGAGACACAGGGACCGAGAGAGAGACACAGGGACTGAGAAAGATACAGGGACCGAGAGAGACACAGAGAGTAAGATAGAGAGACAGGGACCGAGAGAGACACCGGGACTGAAAGAGACACAGGGACCGAGAGAGAGACAGGGACCGAGAGAGAGACATAGGGACCCAGAGAGAGACACAGGGACCGAGAGCGAGACACAGGGACCGCGAGAGAGACACAGGGACCGAGAGAGACACAGGGACCGAGAGAGACACAGGGACCGAGAGAGAGACAGGGACCGAGAGAGAGACTCAGAGACTGAGAGAGAGACAGGGACTGAGAGAGTCACAGGGACCGAGTAAGACAGAGTGACCGAGAGAGAGACACAGGGATGGAGAGAGAGACACAGGGACCGAGAGAGAGACAGGGACCGAGAGAGACACAGGGGCCGAGAGAGAGACAGTGACCGAGAGAGACACAGGGACTGAGAGAGAGAGACACAAATGACTGAGACACAGGGACCGAGTGAGACACAGGGGTGAGAGGGAGACACAGGGACCGAGAGAGACACAGGGACCGATTGAGACACAGGGACCGAGAGAGAGACAGGGACCGAGAGAGACACAGGGACCGAGACAGAGAGACACAGGGACCGATTGAGACACAGGGACCGAGAGAGAGACAGGGACCGAGAAAGACACAGGGACCGAGGGAGAGATACAGTGACCGAGTGAGAGACAGGGACTGAGCGAGTCACAGGGACCGAGAGAGAGACAGGGACCGAGAGAGAGACACAGTCACCGAGAGAGAGACACAGAGACTGAGAGAGTCACAGGGACCGAGAGAGAGACACAGGCACCGAGAGAGAGAGACACAGGGACTGAGAGAGAGACACAGGGACTGAGAGAGCGACACAGGGACCAAGAGAGACACCAGGACCGAGAGAGACACAGGGACCGAGGGAGAGAGACACAGGGACCGAGAGAGAAACACAGGGACTGAGAGAGTCACAGGGACCGAGAGAGAGACACAGGGACCCAGAGAGCGACACAGGGACCGAGAGAGACACAAGGACCTATAGAGAGACACAGGGACCGAGAGAGTCACAGGGACCGAGAGAGTGACACAGGGACTGAGAGAGAGAGACAGGGACTGGGAGAGACACAGGGTGAAAGAGACAGACACAGGGACCGAGACAGAGACAGGTACCGAGTGAGAGACACAGGGACCGAGAGAGACACAAGGACCTAGAGTGAGACACAGGGACCGAGAGAGTGACAGGGACCGAGTGAGACACAGGGACCCAGAGATAGACACAGGGACCGAGAGAGACACAAGGACCTAGAGAGAGACACAGGGACCGAGAGAGTCACAGGGACCGACAGAGACACTGAAGCATAGAGAGAGACAGGGACCGAGTGAGACACAGGGACCGAGAGAGAGACAGGGACCGAGTGAGAGACACAGGGACCGAGAGAGACACAGGGACCGAGAGAGTCACAGGGACTGAGAGAGAGACAGTGACCGAGAGAGACACAGGGACTGAAAGAGAGAGACACAGGGACCGAGAGAGAGACACAAGGACCGAGAGAGACACAGGGACCGAGTGAGACACAGGGACCGAGAGAGACACAGGGACCGAGAGAGACACAGGGACCGAGGGAGAGACACAGGGACTGAGAGAGAGAGACACAGGGACCGAGAGAGAGAGACACAAGCACTGAGAGAGACACAGGGACCGAGCGAGACACAGGGACCGAGTGAGACACAGCGTCCGAGAGAGACACAGGGACCGAGAGAGGGAGACACAGGGACTGAGCGAGTCACCGGGTCCGAGAGAGACACAGGGACCGAGAGAGAGACAGGGACCGGGGGAGAGAGACACAGGGACCGAGAGAGACACACAGGGACCGAGTGAGAGACACAGGGACTGAGCGAGTCACAGGGACCGAGAGAGACACAGGGACCGAGAGAGAGACACAGGGACCGAGAGAGAGACAAAGGGACCGAGAGAGACACAGGGACCAAGTGAGACACAGAGACCGAGAGAGACACAGGGACTGGGAGAGAGAGACACAGGGACCGAGAGAGAGACACAAGGACCAAGAGAATCACAGGGACCGAGTGAGACACAGGGACCGAGAGAGAGACAGTGACCGAGAGAGACACAGGGACTGGGAGAGAGAGACACAGGGACCGAGAGAGAGACACAAGGACCAAGAGAATCACAGAGACCGAGTGAGACACAGGGACTGAGAGAGACAGTGACCGAGAGAGGCACAGGGACTGAGAGAGACACAATGAGCTAGAGAGAGACAGTGACCGAGAGAGACACAGGGACTGAGAGAGAGAGAGAGACAGCGACCGAGAGAGAGACACAAGGACCGAGAGAGACACAGGGACCGAGAGGGAGACACAGGGACCAAGCAGACACAGGGACCGAGAGAGAGACACAGAGACCGCGAGAGAGACACAGGGACCGAGAGAGAGACACAGGGAACAAGAGAGACACAGGTACTGAGTGAGAGACACAGGGACCGAGAGAGAGACACAGGGACCGAGAGAGTGACACAGGGACCGAGAGAGACAGAGGGACTGAGCGAGTCACAGGGACTGAGAGAGACACAGGGGTGAGAGAGAGAAACAGGGACCGAGAGAGAGACAGGGACCGAGAGAGAGACACAGGAACTGAGAGAGAGACACAGGGACTGAGAGAGAGACACAGGGACTGAGAGAGAGAGACACAGGCAACGAGAGAGAGACACAGGGACTGAGAGAGAGAGACACAGGGATCAAGAGAGACACCAGGACCGAGAGAGACACAGGGGTGAGAGAGAGATACAGGGACCGAGAGAGACACAGGGAACGAGTGACACACACGGACCGAGTGAGACACAGGGACCGAGAGAGAGACACAAGGACCGAGAGAGAGACACAGGGACTGAGAGAGAGAGACAGGGACCGGGAGAGACACCGGGAGCAAGAGAGAGACACAGGGACCGAGAGAGACACCGGGACCGAGAGAGACACAGTGACCGAGTGAGACACAGAGACCGAGAGCGAGACAGTGACCGAGAGAGACACAGGGACTGGGACAGAGAGACACAGGGACCGAGGGAGAGACACAAGGACCAAGAGAGACACAGGCACCGAGTGAGACACAGGGACTGAGAGAGACACAGGGACCGAGAGAGACACAGGGACCGAGAGAGACACAGGGACTGAGGGAGAGAGAGACACAGCGACCGAGAGAGAGACACAGGGACCGAGTGAGACACAGGGACTGAGAGAGAGACACAGGGACTGAGAGAGAGACACAGGGACTGAGAGAGAGAGACACAGGCAACGAGAGAGAGACACAGGGACTGAGAGAGAGACACAGGGACTGAGAGAGAGAGACACAGGGACCAAGAGAGACACCAGGACCGAGAAAGACACAGGGGTGAGAGAGAGATACAGGGACCGAGAGAGACAGAGGGAACGAGTGAGACACACGGACCGAGGGAGACACAGGGACCGAGAGAGAGACACAAGGACCGAGAGAGAGACACAGGGACTGAGAGAGAGAGACAGGGACCGGGCAGACACAGGGACCGAGAAAGACACAGGGAGCAAGAGAGAGACACAGGGACCGAGAGAGACACCGGGACCGAGAGAGACACAGTGACCGAGTGAGACACAGAGACCGAGAGAGACACAGGGACCGAGAGAGAGACACAAGGAACGAGAGAGACACAGGCACCGAGTGAGACACAGGGACTGAGAGTGACACAGGGACCGAGAGAGACAGTGACCGAGAGAGACACAGGGACTGAGGGAGAGAGAGACACAGCGACCGAGAGAGAGACACAAGGACCGAGAGAGACACAGGGACTGAGAGGGATACATAGGGACCGAGCGGACACAGGGACCGAGAGAGTGACACAGAGACCGAGAGAGAGACACAGGGACCGAGAGAGGGACACAGGGAACAAGAGAGAGAGAGAGGGATTGAGCGAGTCACAGGGACCGAGAGAGACACAGGGACCGAGAGAGAGCCAGTGACCGAGAAAGAGACACAAGGACCGAGAGATACACAGGGACCGAGATGGAGACACAGGGACCGAGCTGACACAGGGACCAAGAGAGACTCAGGGACTGAGACAGAGACAGTGACCGAGAGAGAGACACAAGGACCGAGAGAGACACAGGGACCGAGATGGAGACACAGGGACCGAGTGAGAGACACAGGGACCGAGAGAGAGACACAGGGATCGAGAGGGACACAGGGACCGAGAGAGAGACACAAGGACCGAGAGAAACAGAGTGACCGAGAGAGAGAGACAGGGACCGAGAGAGAGAGACAGGGACCGAGAGAGAGACACAGGGACCGAGAGAGAGACAGGGACCGATTGAGACACAGGGACAGAGAGAGTAACAGGGACCGAGTGAGACACAGGGACCGAGAGAGAGAGACACAGGGACCGAGAGAGACACAAGGACCTAGAGAGAGTCACAGGGACCGACAGAGACACTGAAACTGAGATCGAGAGTAAGGGACCGAGTGAGAGAGACACAGGGACCGAGAGGGAGACAGGGACCGAGAGAGAGTCACAGGGACCGAGAGAGAGAGACAGGGACCGAGAGTGAGACACAGGGACCGAGAGAGAGACACAGGGAACGAGTGAGAGACACAGAGACCGAGAGAGAGACACAGGGACCGAGAGGGTCACAGGGACCGAGAGAGAGACACAGGGACCGAGAGAGAGAGACAGGGACCGAGAGAGACACAGGGACCGAGAGAGAGAGAGACACAGGGACCGAGAGAGACACAAGGACCTAGAGAGAGACACAGGGACCGAGAGAGTCACAGGGACTGAGAGAGAGAGACAGGGACTGACAGAGACACTGAAACTGAGAGAGAGAGACAGGGACCGAGTGAGAGAGACACAGGGACCGAGAGAGAGACACAGGGACTGAGCGAGTCACAGGGACCGAGAGCGAGAGACAGGGACCGAGTGAGAGACAGAGGGACCGAGTGAGACACAGGGACCGAGAGAGAGACACAATCGTCCGAGAGGGAAAGACAGGGAGCGAGAGAGAGACAGAGGTACCGAGAGAGACAGAGGGACCGAGAGAGAGAGACACAGGGACCGAGAGAGAGACAGTGACCGAGAGAGACACAGGGACTGGGAGAGAGAGACAAAGGGACCGAGTGAGAGACACAGGGACCGAGAGAAACAGAGTGACCGAGAGAGAGAGACAGGGACCGAGAGAGAGACAGGGACCGAGAGAGAGACACAGGGACCGAGAGAGAGACACAGGGTCCGAGTGAGAGACAGGGACCGAGTGAGACACAGGGACCGAGAGAGAGAGAGACACAGGGATCGAGAGAGACACAAGGACCAAGAGAGAGACACAGGGACCAAGATAGAGACAGGGACCGGGAGAGACACAGGGAACGAGACAGAGACAGGTACCGAGTGAGAGACACAGGGACCGAGAGAGACACAGGGACCGAGAGAGACACAGGGGTGAGAGGGAGACATAGGGACCGAGAGAGACACAGGGACCGATTGAGACACAGCGACCGAGAGAGACACAGGGACCGAGAGAGAGACAGGGACCGAGGGAGAGAGACACATGGTCCGAGAGAGAGACACAGGGACCGAGAGAGAGACAGGGACCGAGAGAGAGACACAGGGACTGAGCGAGTCACAGGGACCGAGAGAGAGACAGGGACCGAGAGAGAGACACAGGGACTGAGAGAGAGACAGGGACCGAGAGAGACACAGGGACCGAGAGAGAGACACACGGACCGAGAAAGAGACACAGGGACTGAGAGAGAGACAGGGACCGAGAGAGACACAGGGACCGAGAGAGAGACACAGGGACCGAGAAAGAGACACAGGGACTGAGAGAGAGACAGGGACAGAGAGAGACACAGGGACCGAGAAAGACACAGGGGCCGAGTGACACACAGGGACCGAGAGAGACACATGGACCGAGAGAGAGAGACAGGGACCGAGTGAGAGACACAGGGACCGAGAGAGACACAGGGACCGAGAGAGACACAGGGACCGAGAGGGAGACATAGGGACCAAGAGAGACATAGTGAACGTGAGAGAGAGACAGGGACCGAGAGAGAGACACAGGGACCGACAGAGAGACACAGTGACCAAGAGAGAGACACATGGTCCGAGAGAGAGACAGGGACCGAGTGAGACACAGGGACCCAGAGAGAGACACAGGGACCGAGAGAGAGACACAGGGACCAAGAGAGACATCGGGACGGAGAGAGACACAGGGGTGAGAGAGAGACAAAGGGACCGAGAGAGACACAGGGACCGAGTGAGAGACACAGGCACCGAGAGAGAGACACAGACCGAGAGAGAGACACAGGGACTGACAGAGAGACACAGGGACCAAGAGAGACACAGGAACCGAGAGAGAGACACAGGGACCGAGAGAGAGACACCGGGACAGAGAGAGAGACAGGGACCGAGTGAGACACAGGAACTGAGAGAGAGACTCAGGGACAACAGAGAGACACAGGGTCTTAGAGAGTGGCACAGGGACCGAGAGAGAGACAGGGACCGAGTGAGACACAGGGACTGAGAGAGGCACAGTGACCGAGAGAGACACAGGGACCGAGAGAGAGACACAGGGACCGAGAGAGACACCGGGACCGAGAGAGACAAAGGGGTGAGAGAGAGAGACACAGGGACCGAGAGAGTCACAGGGACCGAGTGAGACACAGTTACCGAGAGAGACACAGGCACCGACAGAGAGATACAGGGACCGAGAGAGAGACACAGGGACCGAGAGGGACACATGGACCGAGAGAGAGACACGGACTGAGAGAGACACAGGGACCGAGAGAGAAACACAGTGACCGAGAGAGACACAGGGACCGAGAGTGAGACACAGGGACCGAGAGAGACACAGGGACCGAGAGAGATTCAGGGACTGAGAGAGACACAAGGGCGGAGAGAGAGACACAAGGACCGAGAAAGAGACACAGGTACCGAGAGAGACACAGGGACTGAGAGAGACACAGGGACCGAGAGAGAGACAGGGACCAAGAGAGAGACACAGGGACCGAGAGAGAGACACAGGGACCGATAGAGAGGCAGAGGGACCGAGAGAGAGAGACACAGGGACCGAGAGAGAGTCACAGGGACTGAGAGACACACAGGGACCGAGAGAGAAACAGGGACTGAGAGAGACACAGGGACCGACAGAGAGATACAGGGACCGAGAGAGACACAGGGACCGAGAGAGATACAGGGACTGAGAGAGACACAGGGACCGAGAGAGATACAGGGACTGAGAGAGACACAAGGACCGAGAGAGACACAGGGACCGAGAGAGATACAGAGACTGAGAGAGAGACACAGGGACCGAGAGAGAGACACAGGGTCTTAGAGAGAGGCACAGGGACCGAGAGGGAGACAGGGACCGAGTGAGACACAGGGACTGAGAGAGTGACAGGGACCGAGAGAGAGACAGGGACTGAGAGAGAGAGAGAGGGACTGAGAGCGACACTGGGACCGAGAGAGACACAGGGACCAAGAGAGACACAGGGACCGAGAGAGACACAGGGACCGAGAGAGAGAGAGTCAAAGGGACCGAGAGAGACACAGGGACCGAGAGAAAGACACAGGGACCGAGAGAGAGACACAGGTACCGAGAGAGACACAGGGACTGAGAGAGTCACAGGGACCGAGAGAGAGACACAGGTACAGAGAGAGAGACACAGTGACCGAGAGAGAGACACAGGGACCGAGAGAGAGACACAGGGACCGAGAGAGAGACAGGGACCGAGAGAGAGACACAGGGACCGAGAGAGACACAGGGACTGAGATAGTGACAGGGACCGAGAGAGAGACAGGGACCGAGAGAGACACAGGGACCGAGAGAGAGATACAGGCACCGAGACAGAGACACAGGGACCGAGATAGACACAGGGACTGAGAGAGACACAGGGACTGAGATAGTGACAGGGACCGAGAGAGAGACAGGGACCGAGAGAGACACAGGGACCGAGAGAGAGATACAGGCACCGAGACAGAGACACAGGGACCGAGAGAGACACAGGGACTGAGAGAGAGATACAGGCACCGAGTGAGACACAGGGACTGAGCGAGTCACAGGGACCGAGAGAGAGACACAGGGACCGAGAGAGAGAGAGACAGGGACCGAGAGAGTGACACAGGGACCAGGAGAGACACAGGGACAGAGAAAGACACAGGGAGCAAGAGAGAGACGCAGTGACCGAGAGAGACACAGGGACCGAGAGAGAGACACAGGGACCGAGAGAGAGAGACAGGGACCGAGACAGTGACACAGGGACCGGGAGAGACACAGGGACCGAGAAAGACACAGGGAGCAAGAGAGAGACACAGGGACCGAGGGAGAGACAGGGACCGAGAGAGTGACACAGGGACCGGGAGAGACACAGGGACCGAGAGAGAGACAGTGACCGAGTGAGACACTGGGACCGATAGAAACACAGTGACCGAGAGAAACACAGGGACCGAGAGAGTGACACAGGGACCGAGAGGGACACAGGGACTGAGAGAGAGACACAGGGAACGAGAGAAACACAGGGACCGAGTGAGACACAGGGGTGAGAGGGAGAAACAGGGACCGAGGGAGAGAGACACAGGGACCGAGAGAGAGACACAGGGACCGAGAGAGACACAGGGACTGAGAGAGACACAGGGACAAAGAGAGACACAGGGACTGAGCGAGTCACAGGGACCGAGAGAGAGACAGGGACCGAGAGAGACACAGGGGCCGAGAGAGAGACAGTGACCGAGAGAGACACAGGGACTGAGAGAGAGAGACACAAATGACTGAGAGAGACACAGGGACCGAGTGAGACACAGGGGTGAGAGGGAGACACAGGGACCGAGAGAGACACAGGGACCTATTGAGACACAGGGACCGAGAGAGAGACAGGGACCGAGAGAGACACAGGGACCGAGACAGAGAGACACAGGGACCGATTGAGACACAGGGACCGAGAGAGAGACAGGGACCGAGAAAGACACAGGGACCGAGGGAGAGATACAGTGACCGAGTGAGAGACAGGGACTGAGCGAGTCACAGGGACCGAGAGAGAGACAGGGACCGAGAGAGAGAGACACAGTCACCGAGAGAGAGACACAGAGACTGAGAGAGTCACAGGGACCGAGAGAGAGACACAGGCACCGAGAGAGAGAGACACAGGGACTGAGAGAGAGACACAGGGACTGAGAGAGCGACACAGGGACCAAGAGAGACACCAGGACCGAGAGAGACACAGGGACCGAGGGAGACACAGGGACCGAGAGAGACACAGGGACCGAGGGAGAGAGACACAGGGACCGAGAGAGAAACACAGGGACTGAGAGAGTCACAGGGACCGAGAGAGAGACACAGGGACCCAGAGAGCGACACAGGGACCGAGAGAGACACAAGGACCTATAGAGAGACACAGGGACCGAGAGAGTCACAGGGACCGAGAGAGTGACACAGGGACTGAGAGAGAGAGACAGGGACCGGGAGAGACACAGGGTGAAAGAGACAGACACAGGGACCGAGACAGAGACAGGTACCGAGTGAGAGACACAGGGACCGAGAGAGACACAAGGACCTAGAGAGAGACACAGGGACCGAGAGAGTGACAGGGACCGAGTGAGACACAGGGACCCAGAGATAGACACAGGGACCGAGAGAGACACAGGGACCGAGTGAGACACAGGGACCGAGAGAGAGACAGGGACCGAGTGAGAGACACAGGGACCGAGAGAGACACAGGGACCGAGAGAGTCACAGGGACTGAGAGAGAGACAGTGACCGAGAGAGACACAGGGACTGAAAGAGAGAGACACAGGGACCGAGAGAGAGAGACACAAGGACCGAGAGAGATACAGGGACCGAGGGAGAGACACAGGGACTGAGAGAGAGAGACACAGGGACCGAGAGAGAGAGACACAAGCACTGAGAGAGACACAGGGACCGAGCGAGACACAGGGACCGAGTGAGACACAGCGTCCGAGAGAGACACAGGGACCGAGAGAGGGAGACACAGGGACTGAGCGAGTCACCGGGTCCGAGAGAGACACAGGGACCGAGAGAGAGACAGGGACCGGGGGAGAGAGACAGAGGGACCGAGAGAGACACACAGGGACCGAGTGAGAGACACAGGGACTGAGCGAGTCACAGGGACCGAGAGAGACACAGGGACCGAGAGAGAGACACAGGGACCGAGAGAGAGACAAAGGGACCGAGAGAGACACAGGGACCGAGTGAGACACAGAGACCGAGAGAGACACAGGGACTGGGAGAGAGAGACACAGGGACCGAGAGAGAGACACAAGGACCAAGAGAATCACAGGGACCGAGTGAGACACAGGGACTGAGAGAGACAGTGACCGAGAGAGGCACAGGGACTGAGAGAGACACAATGAGCTAGAGAGAGACAGTGACCGAGAGAGACACAGGGACTGAGAGAGCGAGAGAGACAGCGACCGAGAGAGAGACACAAGGACCGAGAGAGACACAGGGACCGAGAGGGAGACACAGGGAACAAGAGAGACACAGGTACTGAGTGAGAGACACAGGGACCGAGAGAGAGACACAGGGACCGAGAGAGAGACACAGGGACCGAGAGAGACAGAGGGACTGAGCGAGTCACAGGGACTGAGAGAGACACAGGGGTGAGAGAGAGAAACAGGGACCGAGAGAGAGACAGGGTCCGAGAGAGAGACACAGGAACTGAGAGAGAGACACAGGGACTGAGAGAGAGACACAGGGACTGAGAGAGAGAGACACAGGCAACGAGAGAGAGACACAGGGACTGAGAGAGAGAGAGACACAGGGCTCAAGAGAGACACCAGGACCGAGAGAGACACAGGGGTGAGAGAGAGATACAGGGACCGAGAGAGACACAGGGAACGAGTGAGACACACGGACCGAGGGAGACACAGGGACCGAGAGAGAGACACAAGGACCGAGAGAGAGACACAGGGACTGAGAGAGAGAGACAGGGACCGAGTGAGACACAGGGACTGAGAGAGTGACAGGGACCGAGAGAGAGACAGGGACTGAGAGAGAGAGAGAGGGACTGAGAGCGACACTGGGACCGAGAGAGACACAGGGACCAAGAGAGACACAGGGACCGAGAGAGACACAGGGACCGAGAGAGAGAGAGTCAAAGGGACCGAGAGAGACACAGGGACCGAGAGAAAGACACAGGGACCGAGAGAGAGACACAGGTACCGAGAGAGACACAGGGACTGAGAGAGTCACAGGGACCGAGAGAGAGACACAGGTACAGAGAGAGAGACACAGTGACCGAGAGAGAGACACAGGGACCGAGAGAGAGACACAGGGACCGAGAGAGAGACAGGGACCGAGAGAGAGACACAGGGACCGAGAGAGACACAGGGACTGAGATAGTGACAGGGACCGAGAGAGAGACAGGGACCGAGAGAGACACAGGGACCGAGAGAGAGATACAGGCACCGAGACAGAGACACAGGGACCGAGATAGACACAGGGACTGAGAGAGACACAGGGACTGAGATAGTGACAGGGACCGAGAGAGAGACAGGGACCGAGAGAGACACAGGGACCGAGAGAGAGATACAGGCACCGAGACAGAGACACAGGGACCGAGAGAGACACAGGGACTGAGAGAGAGATACAGGCACCGAGTGAGACACAGGGACTGAGCGAGTCACAGGGACCGAGAGAGAGACACAGGGACCGAGAGAGAGAGAGACAGGGACCGAGAGAGTGACACAGGGACCAGGAGAGACACAGGGACAGAGAAAGACACAGGGAGCAAGAGAGAGACGCAGTGACCGAGAGAGACACAGGGACCGAGAGAGAGACACAGGGACCGAGAGAGAGAGACAGGGACCGAGACAGTGACACAGGGACCGGGAGAGACACAGGGACCGAGAAAGACACAGGGAGCAAGAGAGAGACACAGGGACCGAGGGAGAGACAGGGACCGAGAGAGTGACACAGGGACCGGGAGAGACACAGGGACCGAGAGAGAGACAGTGACCGAGTGAGACACTGGGACCGATAGAAACACAGTGACCGAGAGAAACACAGGGACCGAGAGAGTGACACAGGGACCGAGAGGGACACAGGGACTGAGAGAGAGACACAGGGAACGAGAGAAACACAGGGACCGAGTGAGACACAGGGGTGAGAGGGAGAAACAGGGACCGAGGGAGAGAGACACAGGGACCGAGAGAGAGACACAGGGACCGAGAGAGACACAGGGACTGAGAGAGACACAGGGACAAAGAGAGACACAGGGACTGAGCGAGTCACAGGGACCGAGAGAGAGACAGGGACCGAGAGAGACACAGGGGCCGAGAGAGAGACAGTGACCGAGAGAGACACAGGGACTGAGAGAGAGAGACACAAATGACTGAGAGAGACACAGGGACCGAGTGAGACACAGGGGTGAGAGGGAGACACAGGGACCGAGAGAGACACAGGGACCTATTGAGACACAGGGACCGAGAGAGAGACAGGGACCGAGAGAGACACAGGGACCGAGACAGAGAGACACAGGGACCGATTGAGACACAGGGACCGAGAGAGAGACAGGGACCGAGAAAGACACAGGGACCGAGGGAGAGATACAGTGACCGAGTGAGAGACAGGGACTGAGCGAGTCACAGGGACCGAGAGAGAGACAGGGACCGAGAGAGAGAGACACAGTCACCGAGAGAGAGACACAGAGACTGAGAGAGTCACAGGGACCGAGAGAGAGACACAGGCACCGAGAGAGAGAGACACAGGGACTGAGAGAGAGACACAGGGACTGAGAGAGCGACACAGGGACCAAGAGAGACACCAGGACCGAGAGAGACACAGGGACCGAGGGAGACACAGGGACCGAGAGAGACACAGGGACCGAGGGAGAGAGACACAGGGACCGAGAGAGAAACACAGGGACTGAGAGAGTCACAGGGACCGAGAGAGAGACACAGGGACCCAGAGAGCGACACAGGGACCGAGAGAGACACAAGGACCTATAGAGAGACACAGGGACCGAGAGAGTCACAGGGACCGAGAGAGTGACACAGGGACTGAGAGAGAGAGACAGGGACCGGGAGAGACACAGGGTGAAAGAGACAGACACAGGGACCGAGACAGAGACAGGTACCGAGTGAGAGACACAGGGACCGAGAGAGACACAAGGACCTAGAGAGAGACACAGGGACCGAGAGAGTGACAGGGACCGAGTGAGACACAGGGACCCAGAGATAGACACAGGGACCGAGAGAGACACAGGGACCGAGTGAGACACAGGGACCGAGAGAGAGACAGGGACCGAGTGAGAGACACAGGGACCGAGAGAGACACAGGGACCGAGAGAGTCACAGGGACTGAGAGAGAGACAGTGACCGAGAGAGACACAGGGACTGAAAGAGAGAGACACAGGGACCGAGAGAGAGACACAAGGACCGAGAGAGATACAGGGACCGAGGGAGAGACACAGGGACTGAGAGAGAGAGACACAGGGACCGAGAGAGAGAGACACAAGCACTGAGAGAGACACAGGGACCGAGCGAGACACAGGGACCGAGTGAGACACAGCGTCCGAGAGAGACACAGGGACCGAGAGAGGGAGACACAGGGACTGAGCGAGTCACCGGGTCCGAGAGAGACACAGGGACCGAGAGAGAGACAGGGACCGGGGGAGAGAGACAGAGGGACCGAGAGAGACACACAGGGACCGAGTGAGAGACACAGGGACTGAGCGAGTCACAGGGACCGAGAGAGACACAGGGACCGAGAGAGAGACACAGGGACCGAGAGAGAGACAAAGGGACCGAGAGAGACACAGGGACCGAGTGAGACACAGAGACCGAGAGAGACACAGGGACTGGGAGAGAGAGACACAGGGACCGAGAGAGAGACACAAGGACCAAGAGAATCACAGGGACCGAGTGAGACACAGGGACTGAGAGAGACAGTGACCGAGAGAGGCACAGGGACTGAGAGAGACACAATGAGCTAGAGAGAGACAGTGACCGAGAGAGACACAGGGACTGAGAGAGCGAGAGAGACAGCGACCGAGAGAGAGACACAAGGACCGAGAGAGACACAGGGACCGAGAGGGAGACACAGGGAACAAGAGAGACACAGGTACTGAGTGAGAGACACAGGGACCGAGAGAGAGACACAGGGACCGAGAGAGAGACACAGGGACCGAGAGAGACAGAGGGACTGAGCGAGTCACAGGGACTGAGAGAGACACAGGGGTGAGAGAGAGAAACAGGGACCGAGAGAGAGACAGGGTCCGAGAGAGAGACACAGGAACTGAGAGAGAGACACAGGGACTGAGAGAGAGACACAGGGACTGAGAGAGAGAGACACAGGCAACGAGAGAGAGACACAGGGACTGAGAGAGAGAGAGACACAGGGCTCAAGAGAGACACCAGGACCGAGAGAGACACAGGGGTGAGAGAGAGATACAGGGACCGAGAGAGACACAGGGAACGAGTGAGACACACGGACCGAGGGAGACACAGGGACCGAGAGAGAGACACAAGGACCGAGAGAGAGACACAGGGACTGAGAGAGAGAGACAGGGACCGGGAGAGACACCGGGAGCAAGAGAGAGACACAGGGACCGAGAGAGACACCGGGACCGAGAGAGACACAGTGACCGAGTGAGACACAGAGACCGAGAGCGAGACAGTGACCGAGAGAGACACAGGGACTGGGAGAGAGAGACACAGGGACCGAGGGAGAGACACAAGGACCGAGAGAGACACAGGCACCGAGTGAGACACAGGGACTGAGAGAGACACAGGGACCGAGAGAGACACAGGGACCGAGAGAGACACAGGGACTGAGGGAGAGAGAGACACAGCGACCGAGAGAGAGACACAGGGACCGAGTGAGACACAGGGACTGAGAGAGAGACACAGGGACTGAGAGAGAGACACAGGGACTGATAGTGAGAGACACAGGCAACGAGAGAGAGACACAGGGACTGAGAGAGAGACACAGGGACTGAGAGAGAGAGACACAGGGACCAAGAGAGACACCAGGACCGAGAAAGACACAGGGGTGAGAGAGAGATACAGGGACCTAGAGAGACACAGGGAACGAGTGAGACACACGGACCGAGGGAGACACAGGGACCGAGAGAGAGACACAAGGACCGAGAGAGAGACACAGGGACTGAGAGAGAGAGACAGGGACCGGGCAGACACAGGGACCGAGAAAGACACAGGGAGCAAGAGAGAGACACAGGGACCGAGAGAGACACCGGGACCGAGAGAGACACAGTGACCGAGTGAGACACAGAGACCGAGAGAGACACAGGGACCGAGAGAGAGACACAAGGAACGAGAGAGACACAGGCACCGAGTGAGACACAGGGACTGAGAGAGACACAGGGACCGAGAGAGACACAGGGACCGAGAGAGACAGTGACCGAGAGAGACACAGGGACTGAGGGAGAGAGAGACACAGCGACCGAGAGAGAGACACAAGGACCGAGAGAGACACAGGGACTGAGAGGGATACATAGGGACCGAGCGGACACAGGGACAGAGAGAGTGACACAGAGACCGAGAGAGAGACACAGGGACCGAGAGAGGGACACAGGGAACAAGAGAGAGAGACAGGGACCGAGAGAGACACAGGGACCGAGAGAGAGCCAGTGACCGAGAAAGAGACACAAGGACCGAGAGATACACAGGGACCGAGATGGAGACACAGGGACCGAGCTGACACAGGGACCAAGAGAGACTCAGGGACCGAGATGGAGACACAGGGACCGAGTGAGAGACACAGGGACCGAGAGAGAGACACAGGGATCGAGAGGGACACAGGGACCGAGAGAGAGACACAAGGACCGAGAGAAACAGAGTGACCGAGAGAGAGAGACAGGGACCGAGAGAGAGAGACAGGGACCGAGAGAGAGACACAGGGACCGAGAGAGAGACAGGGACCGATTGAGACACAGGGACAGAGAGAGTAACAGGGACCGAGTGAGTCACAGGGACCGAGAGAGAGAGAGACAGGGACCGAGAGAGACACAAGGACCTAGAGAGAGTCACAGGGACCGACAGAGACACTGAAACTGAGATCGAGAGTAAGGGACCGAGTGAGAGAGACACAGGGACCGAGAGGGAGACAGGGACCGAGAGAGAGACACAGGGACCGAGAGAGAGACACAGGGATCGAGAGGGACACAGGGACCGAGAGAGAGACACAAGGACCGAGAGAAACAGAGTGACCGAGAGAGAGAGACAGGGACCGAGAGAGAGAGACAGGGACCGAGAGAGAGACACAAGGACCGAGAGAGACACAGGGACCGAGATGGAGACACAGGGACCGAGTGAGAGACACAGGGACCGAGAGAGAGACACAGGGATCGAGAGGGACACAGGGACCGAGAGAGAGACACAAGGACCGAGAGAAACAGAGTGACCGAGAGAGAGAGACAGGGACCGAGAGAGAGAGACAGGGACCGAGAGAGAGACACAGGGACCGAGAGAGAGACAGGGACCGATTGAGACACAGGGACAGAGAGAGTAACAGGGACCGAGTGAGTCACAGGGACCGAGAGAGAGAGAGACAGGGACCGAGAGAGACACAAGGACCTAGAGAGAGTCACAGGGACCGACAGAGACACTGAAACTGAGATCGAGAGTAAGGGACCGAGTGAGAGAGACACAGGGACCGAGAGGGAGACAGGGACCGAGAGAGAGACACAGGGACCGAGAGAGAGAGACAGGGACCGAGAGTGAGACACAGGGACCGAGAGAGAGACACAGGGACCGAGAGAGACACAGGGACCGAGAGAGAGACACAGGGACCGAGAGAGACACAGGGACTGGGAGAGAGAGACACAGGGAACGAGTGAGAGACACAGAGACCGAGAGAGAGACACAGGGACCGAGAGGGTCACAGGGACCGAGAGAGAGACACAGGGACCGAGAGAGAGAGACAGGGACCGAGAGAGACACAGGGACCGAGAGAGAGAGAGACACAGGGACCGAGAGAGACACAAGGACCTAGAGAGAGACACAGGGACCGAGAGAGTCACAGGGACTGAGAGAGAGAGACAGGGACTGACAGAGACACTGAAACTGAGAGAGAGAGAGACAGGGACCGAGTGAGAGAGACACAGGGACCGAGAGAGAGACACAGGGACTGAGCGAGTCACAGGGACCGAGAGCGAGAGACAGGGACCGAGTGAGAGACAGAGGGACCGAGTGAGACACAGGGACCGAGAGAGAGACACAATCGTCCGAGAGGGAAAGACAGGGAGCGAGAGAGAGACAGAGGTACCGAGAGAGACAGAGGGACCGAGAGAGAGAGACACAGGGACCGAGAGAGAGACAGTGACCGAGAGAGACACAGGGACTGGGAGAGAGAGACAAAGGGACCGAGTGAGAGACACAAGGACACAAGGACACAGGGACCGAGAGAAACAGAGTGACCGAGAGAGAGAGACAGGGACCGAGAGAGAGACAGGGACCGAGAGAGAGACACAGGGACCGAAAAAGAGACACAGGGTCCGAGTGAGAGACAGGGACCGAGTGAGACACAGGGACCGAGAGAGAGAGAGACACAGGGACCGAGAGAGACACAAGGACCTAGAGAGAGACACAGGGACCGAGAGAGAAACAGGGACCGGGAGAGACACAGGGAACGAGACAGAGACAGGTACCGAGTGAGAGACACAGGGACCGAGAGAGACACAGGGACCGAGAGAGACACAGGGGTGAGAGGGAGACATAGGGACCGAGAGAGACACAGGGACCGATTGAGACACAGCGACCGAGAGAGACACAGGGACCGAGAGAGAGACAGGGACCGAGGGAGAGAGACACATGGTCCGAGAGAGAGACACAGGGACCGAGAGAGAGACAGGGATCGAGAGAGAGACACAGGGACTGAGCGAGTCACAGGGACCGAGAGAGAGACAGGGACCGAGAGAGAGACACAGGGACTGAGAGAGAGACAGGGACCGAGAGAGACACAGGGACCGAGAGAGAGACACAGGGACTGAGAAAGAGACACAGGGACTGAGAGAGAGACAGGGACCGAGAGAGACACAGGGACCGAGAGGGAGACACAGGGACCGAGAAAGAGACACAGGGACTGAGAGAGAGACAGGGACAGAGAGAGACATAGGGACCGAGAAAGACACAGGGGCCGAGTGACACACAGGGACCGAGAGAGACACATGGACCGAGAGAGAGAGACAGGGACCGAGTGAGAGACACAGGGACCGAGAGAGACACAGGGACCGAGAGAGACACAGGGACCGAGTGGGAGACATAGGGACCAAGAGAGACATAGTGAACGTGAGAGAGAGACAGGGACCGAGAGAGAGACACAGGGACCGACAGAGAGACACAGTGACCAAGAGAGAGACACAGGGACCGAGAGAGAGACAGGGACCGAGTGAGACACAGGGACCCAGAGAGAGACACAGGGACTGAGAGAGAGACACAGGGACCGAGAGAGACATCGGGACGGAGAGAGACACAGGGGTGAGAGAGAGACAAAGGGACCGAGAGAGACACAGGGACCGAGTGAGACTCAGGGTCTTAGAGAGACACAGGGACCGAGAGAGAGACACAGGGACCGAGAGAGAGACACAGCGATGGAGGGAGAGACACAGGGACCGAGAGAGACACAGGGACTGAGAGAGAAACAGGGACCGAGAGAGAGACAGGGACCGAGAGTGAGACACAGGGACCGAGAGAGACACAGGGACTGAGAGAGACACAGGGACCAAGAGAGAGACACAGGGACCGAGAGAGACACAGGGACCGAGAGAGACACAGGGACCGAGAGAGAGACAGGGACCGAGAGAGAGACTCAGAGACTAAGAGAGAGACAGGGACTGAGAGAGTCACAGGGACCGAGTAAGACACAGGGACCGAGAGAGAGACACAGGGATGGAGAGAGACACAGGGACCGAGAGAGACACCGGGACCGAGAGAGACACAGGGACCGAGAGTGAGACACAGGGACCGAGAGAGACACAGGGACCGAGAGAAAGACACAGGGACCGAGAGCGAGACACAGGGACCGAGAGAGACACAGGGAGTAAGATAGAGAGACAGGGACCGAGAGAGACACCGGGACCGAAAGAGACACAGGGACCGAGAGAGAGAGACAGAGACCGAGAGAGAGACACAGGGACCGAGAGAGAGACATAGGGACCGAGAGAGAGACACAGGGACCGAGAGCGAGACACAGGGACCGCGAGAGAGACACAGGGACCGAGAGCGAGACACAGGGACCGCGAGAGAGACACAGGGACCGAGAGAGACACAGGGACCGAGAGAGACACAGGGACCGAGAGAGAGACAGGGACCGAGAGAGAGACTCAGAGACTGAGAGAGAGACAGGGACTGAGAGAGTCACAGGGACCGAGTAAGACAGAGTGACCGAGAGAGAGACACAGGGATGGAGAGAGAGACACAGGGACCGAGAGAGAGACAGGGACCGAGAGAGACACAGGGGCCGAGAGAGAGACAGTGACCGAGAGAGACACAGGGACTGAGAGAGAGAGACACAAATGACTGAGACACAGGGACCGAGTGAGACACAGGGGTGAGAGGGAGACACAGGGACCGAGAGAGACACAGGGACCGATTGAGACACAGGGACCGAGAGAGAGACAGGGACCGAGAGAGACACAGGGACCGAGACAGAGAGACACAGGGACCGATTGAGACACAGGGACCGAGAGAGAGACAGGGACCGAGAAAGACACAGGGACCGATGGAGAGATACAGTGACCGAGTGAGAGACAGGGACTGAGCGAGTCACAGGGACCGAGAGAGAGACAGGGACCGAGAGAGAGACACAATCACCGAGAGAGAGACACAAAGACTGAGAGAGTCACAGGGACCGAGAGAGAGACACAGGCACCGAGAGAGAGAGACACAGGGAATGAGAGAGAGACACAGGGACTGAGAGAGCGACACAGGGACCAAGAGAGACACCAGGACCGAGAGAGACACAGGGACCGAGGGAGACACAGGGGACCGAGAGAGACACAGGGACCGAGGGAGAGAGACACAGGGACCGAGAGAGAAACACAGGGACTGAGAGAGTCACAGGGACCGAGAGAGAGACACAGGGACCCAGAGAGCGACACAGGGACCGAGAGAGACACAAGGACCTATAGAGAGACACAGGGACCGAGAGAGTCACAGGGACCGAGAGAGTGACACAGGGACTGAGAGAGAGAGACAGGGACTGGGAGAGACACAGGGTGAAAGAGACAGACACAGGGACCGAGACAGAGACAGGTACCGAGTGAGAGACACAGGGACCGAGAGAGACACAAGGACCTAGAGAGAGACACAGGGACCGAGAGAGTGACAGGGACCGAGTGAGACACAGGGACCCAGAGATAGACACAGGGACCGAGAGAGACAGAAGGACCTAGAGAGAGACACAGGGACCGAGAGAGTCACAGGGACCGACAGAGACACTGAAGCATAGAGAGAGACAGGGACCGAGTGAGACACAGGGACCGAGAGAGAGACAGGGACCGAGTGAGAGACACAGGGACCGAGAGAGACACAGGGACCGAGAGAGTCACAGGGACTGAGAGAGAGACAGTGACCGAGAGAGACACAGGGACTGAAAGAGAGAGACACAGGGACCGAGAGAGAGACACAAGGACCGAGAGAGACACAGGGACCGAGTGAGACACAGGGACCGAGAAAGACACAGGGACCGAGAGAGACACTGGGACCGAGGGAGAGACACAGGGACTGAGAGAGAGAGACACAGGGACCGAGAGAGAGAGACACAAGCACTGAGAGAGACACAGGGACCGAGCGAGACACAGGGACCGAGTGAGACACAGCGTCCGAGAGAGACACAGGGACCGAGAGAGGGAGACACAGGGACTGAGCGAGTCACAGGGACCGAGAGAGACACAGGGACCGAGAGAGAGACACAGGGACCGAGAGAGAGACAAAGGGACCGAGAGAGAGACACAGGGACTGAGAGAGAGAGACACAGGGACCGGGGGAGAGAGACACAGGGACCGAGAGAGACACACAGGGACCGAGTGAGAGACACAGGGACTGAGCGAGTCACAGGGACCGAGAGAGACACAGGGACCGAGAGAGAGACACAGGGACCGAGAGAGAGACAAAGGGACCGAGAGAGAGACACAGGGACTGAGAGAGAGAGACACAGGGACCGAGTGAGACACAGGGACCGAGTGAGACACAGAGACTGAGAGAGTCACAGGGACCGAGAGAGAGACACAGGCACCGAGAGAGAGAGACACAGGGACTGAGAGAGAGACACAGGGACTGAGAGAGCGACACAGGGACCAAGAGAGACACCAGGACCGAGAGAGACACAGGGACCGAGGGAGACACAGGGACCGAGAGAGACACAGGGACCGAGGGAGAGAGACACAGGGACCGAGAGAGAAACACAGGGACTGAGAGAGTCACAGGGACCGAGAGAGAGACACAGGGACCCAGAGAGCGACACAGGGACCGAGAGAGACACAAGGACCTATAGAGAGACACAGGGACCGAGAGAGTCACAGGGACCGATCGAGTGACACAGGGACTGAGAGAGAGAGACAGGGACTGGGATAGACACAGGGTGAAAGAGACACACACAGGGACCGAGACAGAGACAGGTACCGAGTGAGAGACACAGGGACCGAGAGAGACACAAGGACCTAGAGAGAGACACAGGGACCGAGAGAGTGACAGGGACCGAGTGAGACACAGGGACCCAGAGATAGACACAGGGACCGAGAGAGTCACAGGGACCGACAGAGACACTGAAGCATAGAGAGAGACAGGGACCGAGTGAGACACAGGGACCGAGAGAGAGACAGGGACCGAGTGAGAGACACAGGGACCGAGAGAGACACAGGGACCGAGAGAGTCACAGGGACTGAGAGAGAGACAGTGACCGAGAGAGACACAGGGACTGAAAGAGAGAGACACAGGGACCGAGAGAGAGACACAAGGACCGAGAGAGACACAGGGACCGAGTGAGACACAGGGACCGAGAGAGACACAGGGACCGAGAGAGACACTGGGACCGAGGGAGAGACACAGGGACTGAGAGAGAGAGACACAGGGACCGAGAGAGAGAGACACAAGCACTGAGAGAGACACAGGGACCGAGCGAGACACAGGGACCGAGTGAGACACAGCGTCCGAGAGAGACACAGGGACCGAGAGAGGGAGACACAGGGACTGAGCGAGTCACCGGGTCCGAGAGAGACACAGGTACCGAGAGAGAGACAGGGACCGGGGGAGAGAGACACAGGGACCGAGAGAGACACACAGGGACCGAGTGAGAGACACAGGGACTGAGCGAGTCACAGGGACCGAGAGAGACACAGGGACCGAGAGAGAGACACAGGGACCGAGAGAGTCACAGGGACCGAGAGAGACACAGGGACCGAGAGAGAGACAGGGACCGAGTGAGACACAGAGACCGAGAGAGACACAGGGACTGGGAGAGAGAGACACAGGGACCGAGAGAGAGACACAAGGACCAAGAGAATCACAGGGACCGAGTGAGACACAGGGACTGAGAGAGACACAGGGACCGAGAGAGAGACACAAGGACCAAGAGAATCACAGGGACCGAGTGAGACACAGGGACTGAGAGAGACAGTGACCGAGAGAGGCACAGGGACTGAGAGAGACACAATGAGCTAGAGAGAGACAGTGACCGAGAGAGACACAGGGACTGAGAGAGAGAGAGAGACAGCGACCGAGAGAGAGACACAAGGACCGAGAGAGACACAGGGACCGAGAGGGAGACACAGGGACCAAGCAGACACAGGGACCGAGAGAGAGACACAGAGACCGCGAGAGAGACACAGGGACCGAGAGAGAGACACAGGGAACAAGAGAGACACAGGTACTGAGTGAGAGACACAGGGACCGAGAGAGAGACACAGGGACCGAGAGAGAGACACAGGGACCGAGAGAGACAGAGGGACTGAGCGAGTCACAGGGACTGAGAGAGACACAGGGGTGAGAGAGAGAAACAGGGACCGAGAGAGAGACAGGGACCGAGAGAGAGACACAGGAACTGAGAGAGAGACACAGGGACTGAGAGAGAGACACAGGGACTGAGAGAGAGAGACACAGGCAACGAGAGAGAGACACAGGGACTGAGAGAGAGAGACACAGGGATCAAGAGAGACACCAGGACCGAGAGAGACACAGGGGTGAGAGAGAGATACAGGGACCGAGAGAGACACAGGGAACGAGTGAGACACACGGACCGAGGGAGACACAGGGACCGAGAGAGAGACATAAGGACCGAGAGAGAGACACAGGGACTGAGAGAGAGAGACAGGGACCGGGAGAGACACCGGGAGCAAGAGAGAGACACAGGGACCGAGAGAGACACCGGGACCGAGAGAGACACAGTGACCGAGTGAGACACAGAGACCGAGAGCGAGACAGTGACCGAGAGAGACACAGGGACTGGGAGAGAGAGACACAGGGACCGAGGGAGAGACACAAGGACCGAGAGAGACACAGGCACCGAGTGAGACACAGGGACTGAGAGAGACACAGGGACCGAGAGAGACACAGGGACCGAGAGAGACAAAGGGACTGAGGGAGAGAGAGACACAGCGACCGAGAGAGAGACACAGGGACCGAGTGAGACACAGGGACTGAGAGAGAGACACAGGGACTGAGAGAGAGACACAGGGACTGAGAGAGAGAGACACAGGCAACGAGAGAGAGACACAGGGACTGAGAGAGAGACACAGGGACTGAGAGAGAGAGACACAGGGACCAAGAGAGACACCAGGACCGAGAAAGACACAGGGGTGAGAGAGAGATACAGGGACCGAGAGAGACAGAGGGAACGAGTGAGACACACGGACCGAGGGAGACACAGGGACCGAGAGAGAGACACAAGGACCGAGAGAGAGACACAGGGACTGAGAGAGAGAGAGAGGGACCGGGCAGACACAGGGACCGAGAAAGACACAGGGAGCAAGAGAGAGACACAGGGACCGAGAGAGACACCGGGACCGAGAGAGACACAGTGACCGAGTGAGACACAGGGACCGAGAGAGAGACACAAGGAACGAGAGAGACACAGACACCGAGTGAGACACAGGGACTGAGAGAGACACAGGGACCGAGAGAGACACAGGGACCGAGAGAGACAGTGACCGAGAGAGACACAGGGACTGAGGGAGAGAGAGACACAGCGACCGAGAGAGAGACACAAGGACCGAGAGAGACACAGGGACTGAGAGGGATACATGGGGACCGAGCGGACACAGGGACCGAGAGAGTGACACAGAGACCGAGAGAGAGACACAGGGACCGAGAGAGGGACACAGGGAACAAGAGAGAGAGAGAGGGATTGAGCGAGTCACAGGGACCGAGAGAGACACAGGGACCGAGAGAGAGCCAGTGACCGAGAAAGAGACACAAGGACCGAGAGAGACACAGGGACCGAGATGGAGACACAGGGACCGAGTGAGAGACACAGGGACCGAGAGAGAGACACAGGGATCGAGAGGGACACAGGGACCGAGAGAGAGACACAAGGACCGAGAGAAACAGAGTGACCGAGAGAGAGAGACAGGGACCGAGAGAGAGAGACAGGGACCGAGAGAGAGACACAGGGACCGAGAGAGAGACAGGGACCGATTGAGACACAGGGACAGAGAGAGTAACAGGGACCGAGTGAGACACAGGGAACGAGAGAGAGAGACACAGGGACCGAGAGAGACACAAGGACCTAGAGAGAGTCACAGGGACCGACAGAGACACTGAAACTGAGATCGAGAGTAAGGGACCGAGTGAGAGAGACACAGGGACCGAGAGGGAGACAGGGACCGAGAGAGAGACACAGGGACCGAGAGAGAGAGACAGGGACCGAGAGTGAGACACAGGGACCGAGAGAGAGACACAGGGACCGAGAGAGACACAGGGACTGGGAGAGAGAGACACAGGGAACGAGTGAGAGACACAGAGACCGAGAGAGAGACACAGGGACCGAGAGGGTCACAGGGACCGAGAGAGAGACACAGGGACCGAGAGAGAGAGACAGGGACCGAGAGAGACACAGGGACCGAGAGAGAGAGAGACACAGGGACCGAGAGAGACACAAGGACCTAGAGAGAGACACAGTGACCGAGAGAGTCACAGGGACTGAGAGAGAGAGACAGGGACTGACAGAGACACTGAAACTGAGAGAGAGAGACAGGGACCGAGTGAGAGAGACACAGGGACCGAGAGAGAGACACAGGGACTGAGCGAGTCACAGGGACCGAGAGCGAGAGACAGGGACCGAGTGAGAGACATAGGGACCGAGTGAGACACAGGGACCGAGAGAGAGACACAATCGTCCGAGAGGGAAAGACAGGGAGCGAGAGAGAGACAGAGGTACCGAGAGAGACAGAGGGACCGAGAGAGAGAGACACAGTGACCGAGAGAGAGACAGTGACCGAGAGAGACACAGGGACTGGGAGAGAGAGACACAGGGACCGAGTGAGAGACACAGGGACCGAGAGAAACAGAGTGACCGAGAGAGAGAGACAGGGACCGAGAGAGAGACAGGGACCGAGAGAGAGACACAGGGACCGAGAGAGAGACACAGGGTCCGAGTGAGAGACAGGGACCGAGTGAGACACAGGGACCGAGAGAGAGAGAGACACAGGGACCGAGAGAGACACAAGGACCTAGAGAGAGACACAGGGACCGAGAGAGAGACAGGGACCGGGAGAGACACAGGGAACGAGACAGAGACAGGTACCGAGTGAGAGACACAGGGACCGAGAGAGACACAGGGACCGAGAGAGACACAGGGGTGAGAGGGAGACATAGGGACCGAGAGAGACACAGGGACCGATTGAGACACAGCGACCGAGAGAGACACAGGGACCGAGAGAGAGACAGGGACCGAGGGAGAGAGACACATGGTCCGAGAGAGAGACACAGGGACCGAGAGAGAGACACAGGGACCGAGAGGGAGACACAGCGATGGAGGGAGAGACACAGGGACCGAGAGAGACACAGGGACTGAGAGAGAAACAGGGACCGAGTGAGTGACAAGGGACCGAGAGAGAGACACAGGGACCGAGAGTGAGACACAGGGACCGAGAGAGACACAGGGACTGAGAGAGACACAGGGACCAAGAGAGAGACACAGGGTCTTAGAGAAAGGCACAGGGACCGAGAGGGAGACAGGGACCGAGTGAGACACAGGGACCAGAGAGAGACACAGGGACCGAGAGAGACACAGGGACCGAGAGAGACACAGGGACCGAGAGAGAGACAGGGACCGAGAGAGAGACTCAGAGACTGAGAGAGAGACAGGGACTGAGAGAGTCACAGGGACCGAGTAAGACACAGGGACCGAGAGAGAGACAGGGACTGAGAGAGTCACAGGGACCGAGTAAGACATAGGGACCGAGAGAGAGACACAGGGATGGAGAGAGACACAGGGACCGAGAGAGACACCGGGACCTAGAGAGACACAGGGACCGAGAGAGAGACACAGGGACCGAGAGAAAGACACAGGGACTGAGAGAGACACAGGGGCCGAGAGAGAGACACAGCGATGGAGGGAGAGACACAGGGATCGAGAGAGACACAGGGACTGAGAGAGAAACAGGGACCGAGTGAGTGACAAGGGACCGAGAGAGAGACACAGGGACCGAGAGTGAGACACAGGGACCGAGAGAGACACAGGGACTGAGAGAGACACAGGGACCAAGAGAGAGACACAGGGTCTTAGAGAAAGGCACAGGGACCGAGAGGGAGACAGGGACCGAGTGAGACACAGGGACCAAGAGAGTGACACAGGGACCGAGAGAGACACAGGGACCGAGAGAGACACAGGGACCGAGAGAGAGACAGGGACCGAGAGAGAGACTCAGAGACTGAGAGAGAGACAGGGACTGAGAGAGTCACAGGGACCGAGTAAGACACAGGGACCGAGAGAGAGACACAGGGACTGAGAGAGACACAGGGACCGAGAGAGAGACACAGGGACCGAGAGAGACACAGGGAGCAAGGGAGAGACACAGGGACCGAGAGAGAGACATAGGGACCGAGAGAGAGACACAGGGACCGAGAGCGAGACACAGGGACCGCGAGAGAGACACAGGGACCGAGAGAGACACAGGGACCGAGAGAGACACAGGGACCGAGAGAGAGACAGGGACCGAGAGAGAGACTCAGAGACTGAGAGAGAGACAGGTACTGAGAGAGTCACAGGGACCGAGTAAGACACAGGGACCGAGAGAGAGACACAGGGATGGAGAGAGAGACACAGGGACCGAGAGAGACACATGGACCGAGAGAGAGACACAGCGATGGAGGGAGAGACACAGGGACCGAGAGAGACACAGGGACTGAGAGAGAAACAGGGACCGAGAGAGAGACACAGCGATGGAGGGAGAGACACAGGGACCGAGAGAGACACAGGGACTGAGAGAGAAACAGGGACCGAGTGAGTGACAAGGGACCGAGAGAGAGACACAGGGACCGAGAGTGAGACACAGGGACCGAGAGAGACACAGGGACTGAGAGAGACACAGGGACCAAGAGAGAGACACAGGGTCTTAGAGAAAGGCACAGGGACCGAGAGGGAGACAGGGACCGAGTGAGACACAGGGACTGAGAGAGTGACAGGGAACGTGAGAGAGACAGGGACCGAGAGAGACACCGGGACAGAGAGAGACATGGGGTGGGAGAGAGACACAGGGACTGAGAGAGAGACAGGGACCGAGAGAGACACAGATAGTAAGATAGAGAGACAGGGACCGAGAGAGACAGCGGGACCGAGAGAGTCACAGGGACCGAGAGAGAGACAGGGACCGAGAGAGAGACATAGGGACCGAGAGAGAGACACAGGGACAGAGAGCGAGACACAGTGACCGAGAGAGAGACACAGGGACCGAGAGAGACACAGGGACCGAGTGAGACACAGGGACCGAGAGAGAGACAGGGACCGAGAGAGAGATTCAGAGACTGAGAGAGAGACAGGGACTGAGAGAGTCACAGGAACCGAGTAAGACACAGGGACCGAGAGAGACACAGGGACCGAGAGAGAGACACAGGGACCGAGAGAGACACAGGGGTGAGAGAGAGACACAGGGACCTTGAGAGACATCGGGATCGAGAGAGACACAGGGGTGAGAGAGAGACACAGGGACCGAGAGAGACACAGGGACCGAGTGAGATACAGCGACCGAGAGAGACACAGGGACCGAGAGAGAGACAAGGGACCGAGAGAGAGACACAGGGATGGAGAGAGAGACACAGGGACCGAGAGTGAGACACAGGGACCGAGAGAGACACCAGGACCGAGAGAGAGAGAGACACAGGGACTTAGAGAGACACGGGGACCAAGATAGAGACACAGAGTCTTCGAGAGAGGCACAGGGACCGAGAGGGAGACAGGGACCGAGTGAGACACAGGGACTGAGAGAGTGACAGGGACCGTGAGAGAGACGGACCGAGAGAGACACCGGGAGAGAGACAGACACAGGGGTGAGAGAGAGACACAGAGACCGAGAGAGAGACACAGGGACCGAGAGAGACACAGGGACCGAGAGAGAGACACAGGGACCGAGTGAGACACAGGGACCGAGAGAGAGACACAGGGATTGAGCGAGTCACAGGGACCGAGAGAGACACAGCGACCGAGAGAGACACACGGACCGAGAGAGACACAGGAGTGAGAGAGAGACACAGGGACCGAGAGAGAGACACAGGGACCGAGTGAGACACAGGGACCGAGAGAGAGACACAGGGATTGAGCGAGTCACAGGGACCGAGAGAGACACAGGGACCGAGAGAGAGACACAGGGACCGAGAGAGAGACACAGGGACCGAGAGAGAGACAAAGGGATTGAGCGAGTCACAGGGACCGAGAGAGAGACAGGGACCGAGAGAGTCACAGGGACCAAGAGAGACACAGGGACCGAGAGAGAGTCACAGGGACTGAGAGAGTCACAGGGACCAAGAGAGACACAGGGACCGAGAGAGAGTCACAGGGACTGAGAGACACAGGGACTGAGCGAGTCACAGGGACCGAGAGAGAAACACAGGTACCAAGGGGGACACAGGGACTGAGAGAGACACAAGGTCCGAGAGAGAGACACAGGCACCGAGAGAGAGACACAGACCGAGAGAGAGACACAGGGACTGACAGAGAGACACAGGGACCAAGAGAGACTCAGGGTCTTAGAGAGACACGGGGACCGAGAGAGAGACCCAGGGATGGAGAGAGAGACACAAGGACCGAGAGAGACACAGGGACCGAGAGAGAGACACAGCGATGGAGGGAGAGACACAGGGACTGAGAGAGAAACAGGGACCGAATGAGTGACACAGGGACCGAGAGAGAGACACAGGGACCGAGAGTGAGACACAGGGACTGAGAGAGAGACAGGGACCGAGAGAGAGACACAGGGACCGAGAGAGACACCTGGACCTAGAGAGACACAGGGACCGAGAGAGAGACAGGGACCGAGAGAGAGACACAGGGACCGAGAGAAAGACACAGGGACCGAGAGCGAGACACAGGGACCGAGAGAGACACAGGGAGCAAGGGAGAGACACAGGGACCGAGAGAGAGACACAGGGACCGAGAAAGAGACACAGGGACTGAGAAAGAGACAGGGACTGAGAGAGACACAGAGAGTAAGATAGAGAGACAGGGACCGAGAGAGACACCGGGACTGAAAGAGACACAGGGACCGAGAGAGAGACAGGGACCAAGAGAGAGACAGGGACAAAGTGAGACACAGGGACCGAGAGATACGCAGAGAGCAAGAGAGAGAGAGACAGGGACCGAGAAAGAGACACAGGGACCGAGAGAGAAACCGGAACCGAGAGAGACAAAGGGACCGCGAGAGAGACACAGGGACCGAGAGAGACACCGGGACCGAGAGAGACACAGGGACCGAGAGAGAGACAGGGACCGAGAGAGAGACTCAGAGACTGAGAGAGACTGGGACTGAGAGAGTCACAGGGACCGAGTAAGACACAGGGACCGAGAGAGACACAGGGACCGAGAGAGAGACACAGGGACTGAGAGAGAGACAGGGACTGAGAGAGACACAGGGACCGAGAATGACACAGGGACCGAGTGACACACAGGGACCGAGAGTGACACATGGACCGAGCGAGACACAGGGACCGAGACAGAGTCAGGTACCGAGTGAGAAATACAGGGACCAAGAGAGAGACACAGGGACCAAGAGAGACATAGTGACCGAGAGAGAGAGACAGGGACCGAGAGAGAGACAGAGGGACCGAGTGAGAGACAGGGACCGAGTGAGACACAGGGTCTTAGAGAGACACAGGGACCGAGAGAGAGACACAGGGATGGAGAGAGAGACAGGGACCGAGTAAGACACAGGGTCTTAGAGAGACACAGGGACCGAGAGAGAGACACAGGGATGGAGAGAGAGACACAGGGACCGAGAGAGACACAGGGACCAAGAGAGAGACACAGCGATGGAGGGAGAGACACAGGGTCCGAGAGAGACACAGGGACTGAGAGAGAAACAGGGACCGAGTGAGTGACAAGGGACCGAGAGAGAGACACAGGGACCGAGAGTGAGACACAGGGACCGAGAGAGACACAGGGACTGAGAGAGACACAGGGACCAAGAGAGAGACACAGGGTCTTAGAGAAAGGCATAGGGACCGAGAGGGAGACAGGGGCCGAGTGAGACACAGGGACTGAGAGAGTGACAGGGAACGTGAGAGAGACAGGGACCAAGAGAGACACCGGGACATAGAGAGACATGGGGTGAGAGAGAGACACAGGGACTGAGAGAGAGACAGGGACCGAGAGAGACACAGATAGTAAGATAGAGAGACAGGGACCGAGAGAGACAGCGGGACCGAGAGAGTCACAGGGACCGAGAGAGAGACAGGGACCGAGAGAGAGACATAGGGACCGAGAGAGAGACACAGGGGCCGAGAGCGAGACACAGTGACCGAGAGACAGACATAGGGACCGAGAGAGACACAGGGACCGAGAGAGACACAGGGACCGAGAGAGAGATTCAGAGACTGAGAGAGAGACAGGGACTGAGAGAGTCACAGGAACCAAGTAAGACACAGGGACCGAGAGAGACACAGGGACCGAGAGAGAGACACAGGGACCGAGAGAGACACAGCGTCCGAGAGAGACACAGGGACCGAGAGAGACACAGGGACCGAGAGAGAGACACAGGGACTGAGAGAGAGACACAGGAACCGAGAGAGACACAGGGAACGAGAGAGAGACACAGGGACCGAGAGGGAGACACAGGGACTGAGAGAGAGACAGGGACCGAGAGAGACACAGGGACCGAGAGGGAGACACAGGGACCTAGAGAGAGACACAGGGACCGAGAGAGAGACACAGGTACCGAGTGAGACACAGGGACCGAGAGAGTCACAGGGATTGAGCGAGACACAGGGACCGAGAGAGAGACAGGTACCGAGTGAGAAATACAGGGACCGAGAGAGACACAGGGACCGAGAGAGACAGAGGGACTGAGCGAGTCACAGGGACTGAGAGAGACACAGGGGTGAGAGAGAGAAACAGGGACCGAGAGAGAGACAGGGACCGAGAGAGAGACACAGGAACTGAGAGAGAGACACAGGGACTGAGAGAGAGACACAGGGACTGAGAGAGAGAGACACAGGCAACGAGAGAGAGACACAGGGACTGAGAGAGAGAGACACAGGGATCAAGAGAGACACCAGGACCGAGAGAGACACAGGGGTGAGAGAGAGATACAGGGACCGAGAGAGACACAGGGAACGAGTGACACACACGGACCGAGGGAGACACAGGGACCGAGAGAGAGACACAAGGACCGAGAGAGAGACACAGGGACTGAGAGAGAGAGACAGGGACCGGGAGAGACACCGGGAGCAAGAGAGAGACACAGGGACCGAGAGAGACACCGGGACCGAGAGAGACACAGTGACCGATTGAGACACAGAGACCGAGAGCGAGACAGTGACCGAGAGAGACACAGGGACTGGGAGAGAGAGACACAGGGACCGAGGGAGAGACACAAGGACCGAGAGAGACACAGGCACCGAGTGAGACACAGGGACTGAGAGAGACACAGGGACCGAGAGAGACACAGGGACCGAGAGAGACACAGGGACTGAGGGAGAGAGAGACACAGCGACCGAGAGAGAGACACAGGGACCGAGTGAGACACAGGGACTGAGAGAGAGACACAGGGACTGAGAGAGAGACACAGGGACTGAGAGAGAGAGACACAGGCAACGAGAGAGAGACACAGGGACTGAGAGAGAGACACAGGGACTGAGAGAGAGAGACACAGGGACCAAGAGAGACACCAGGACCGAGAAAGACACAGGGGTGAGAGAGAGATACAGGGACCGAGAGAGACAGAGGGAACGAGTGAGACACACGGACCGAGGGAGACACAGGGACCGAGAGAGAGACACAAGGACCGAGAGAGAGACACAGGGACTGAGAGAGAGAGAGAGGGACCGGGCAGACACAGGGACCGAGAAAGACACAGGGAGCAAGAGAGAGACACAGGGACCGAGAGAGACACCGGGACCGAGAGAGACACAGTGACCGAGTGAGACACAGGGACCGAGAGAGAGACACAAGGAACGAGAGAGACACAGGCACCGAGTGAGACACAGGGACTGAGAGAGACACAGGGACCGAGAGAGACACAGGGACCGAGAGAGACAGTGACCGAGAGAGAGACACAGGGACTGAGGGAGAGAGAGACACAGCGACCGAGAGAGAGACACAAGGACCGAGAGAGACACAGGGACTGAGAGGGATACATGGGGACCGAGCGGACACAGGGACCGAGAGAGTGACACAGAGACCGAGAGAGAGACACAGGGACCGAGAGAGGGACACAGGGAACAAGAGAGAGAGAGAGGGATTGAGCGAGTCACAGGGACCGAGAGAGACACAGGGACCGAGAGAGAGCCAGTGACCGAGAAAGAGACACAAGGACCGAGAGAGACACAGGGACCGAGATGGAGACACAGGGACCGAGTGAGAGACACAGGGACCGAGAGAGAGACACAGGGATCGAGAGGGACACAGGGACCGAGAGAGAGACACAAGGACCGAGAGAAACAGAGTGACCGAGAGAGAGAGACAGGGACCGAGAGAGAGAGACAGGGACCGAGAGAGAGACACAGGGACCGAGAGAGAGACAGGGACCGATTGAGACACAGGGACAGAGAGAGTAACAGGGACCGAGTGAGACACAGGGAACGAGAGAGAGAGACACAGGGACCGAGAGAGACACAAGGACCTAGAGAGAGTCACAGGGACCGACAGAGACACTGAAACTGAGATCGAGAGTAAGGGACCGAGTGAGAGAGACACAGGGACCGAGAGGGAGACAGGGACCGAGAGAGAGACACAGGGACCGAGAGAGAGAGACAGGGACCGAGAGTGAGACACAGGGACCGAGAGAGAGACACAGGGACCGAGAGAGACACAGGGACCGAGAGAGAGACACAGGGACCGAGAGAGACACAGGGACTGGGAGAGAGAGACACAGGGAACGAGTGAGAGACACAGGGACCGAGAGAGAGAGACAGGGACCGAGAGAGACACAGGGACCGAGAGAGAGAGAGACACAGGGACCGAGAGAGACACAAGGACCTAGAGAGAGACACAGTGACCGAGAGAGTCACAGGGACTGAGAGAGAGAGACAGGGACTGACAGAGACACTGAAACTGAGAGAGAGAGACAGGGACCGAGTGAGAGAGACACAGGGACCGAGAGAGAGACACAGGGACTGAGCGAGTCACAGGGACCGAGAGCGAGAGACAGGGACCGAGTGAGAGACATAGGGACCGAGTGAGACACAGGGACCGAGAGAGAGACACAATCGTCCGAGAGGGAAAGACAGGGAGCGAGAGAGAGACAGAGGTACCGAGAGAGACAGAGGGACCGAGAGAGAGAGACACAGTGACCGAGAGAGAGACAGTGACCGAGAGAGACACAGGGACTGGGAGAGAGAGACACAGGGACCGAGTGAGAGACACAGGGACCGAGAGAAACAGAGTGACCGAGAGAGAGAGACAGGGACCGAGAGAGAGACAGGGACCGAGAGAGAGACACAGGGACCGAGAGAGAGACACAGGGTCCGAGTGAGAGACAGGGACCGAGTGAGACACAGGGACCGAGAGAGAGAGAGACACAGGGACCGAGAGAGACACAAGGACCTAGAGAGAGACACAGGGACCGAGAGAGAGACAGGGACCGGGAGAGACACAGGGAACGAGACAGAGACAGGTACCGAGTGAGAGACACAGGGACCGAGAGAGACACAGGGACCGAGAGAGACACAGGGGTGAGAGGGAGACATAGGGACCGAGAGAGACACAGGGACCGATTGAGACACAGCGACCGAGAGAGACACAGGGACCGAGAGAGAGACAGGGACCGAGGGAGAGAGACACATGGTCCGAGAGAGAGACACAGGGACCGAGAGAGAGACACAGGGACCGAGAGAGAGACACAGCGATGGAGGGAGAGACACAGGGACCGAGAGAGACACAGGGACTGAGAGAGAAACAGGGACCGAGAGAGAGACACAGGGACCGAGAGAGAGACACAGGGACCGAGAGTGAGACACAGGGACCGAGAGAGACACAGGGACTGAGAGAGACACAGGGACCAAGAGAGAGACACAGGGTCTTAGAGAAAGGCACAGGGACCGAGAGGGAGACAGGGACCGAGTGAGACACAGGGACCAAGAGAGAGACACAGGGACCGAGAGAGACACAGGGACCGAGAGAGACACAGGGACCGAGAGAGAGACAGGGACCGAGAGAGAGACTCAGAGACTGAGAGAGAGACAGGGACTGAGAGAGTCACAGGGACCGAGTAAGACACAGGGACCGAGAGAGAGACAGGGACTGAGAGAGTCACAGGGACCGAGTAAGACATAGGGACCGAGAGAGAGACACAGGGATGGAGAGAGACACAGGGACCGAGAGAGACACCGGGACCTAGAGAGACACAGGGACCGAGAGAGAGACACAGGGACCGAGAGAAAGACACAGGGACTGAGAGAGACACAGGGGCCGAGAGAGAGACACAGCGATGGAGGGAGAGACACAGGGATCGAGAGAGACACAGGGACTGAGAGAGAAACAGGGACCGAGTGAGAGACACAGGGACCGAGAGTGAGACACAGGGACCGAGAGAGACACAGGGACTGAGAGAGACACAGGGACCAAGAGAGAGACACAGGGTCTTAGAGAAAGGCACAGGGACCGAGAGAGACACCGGGACCTAGAGAGACACAGGGACCGAGAGAGAGACACAGGGAGCAAGGGAGAGGAACAGGGACCGAGAGTGAGACACAGGGACCGAGAGAGACACAGGGACTGAGAGAGACACAGGGACCGAGAGAGAGACACAGGGACCGAGAGAGACACAGGGACTGAGAGAGAAACAGGGACCGAGTGAGTGACAAGGGACCGAGAGAGAGACACAGGGACCGAGAGTGAGACACAGGGACCGAGAGAGACACAGGGACTGAGAGAGACACAGGGACCAAGAGAGAGACACAGGGACCGAGAGAAAGACACAGGGACCGAGAGAGAGACACAGGGACCGAGAGAGAGACACAGGGACTGAGAGAGACACAGGGAGCAAGGGAGAGACACAGGGACCGAGAGAGAGACACAGGGACTGAGAAAGATACAGGGACCGAGAGAGACACAGAGAGTAAGATAGAGAGACAGGGACCGAGAGAGACACCGGGACCGAAAGAGACACAGGGATCGAGAGAGAGACAGGGACCGAGAGAGAGACATAGGGACCGAGAGAGAGACACAGGGACCGAGAGCGAGACACAGGGACCGCGAGAGAGACACAGGGACCGAGAGAGACACAGGGACCGAGAGAGACACAGGGACCGAGAGAGAGACAGGGACCGAGAGAGAGACTCAGAGACTGAGAGAGAGACAGGTACTGAGAGAGTCACAGGGACCGAGTAAGACACAGGGACCGAGAGAGAGACACAGGGATGGAGAGAGAGACACAGGGACCGAGAGAGACACATGGACCGAGAGAGAGACACAGCGATGGAGGGAGAGACACAGGGACCGAGAGAGACACAGGGACTGAGAGAGAAACAGGGACCGAGAGAGAGACACAGCGATGGAGGGAGAGACACAGGGACCGAGAGAGACACAGGGACTGAGAGAGAAACAGGGACCGAGTGAGTGACAAGGGACCGAGAGAGAGACACAGGGACCGAGAGTGAGACACAGGGACCGAGAGAGACACAGGGACTGAGAGAGACACAGGGACCAAGAGAGAGACACAGGGTCTTAGAGAAAGGCACAGGGACCGAGAGGGAGACAGGGACCGAGTGAGACACAGGGACTGAGAGAGTGACAGGGAACGTGAGAGAGACAGGGACCGAGAGAGACACCGGGACAGAGAGAGACATGGGGTGGGAGAGAGACACAGGGACTGAGAGAGAGACAGGGACCGAGAGAGACACAGATAGTAAGATAGAGAGACAGGGACCGAGAGAGACAGCGGGACCGAGAGAGTCACAGGGACCGAGAGAGAGACAGGGACCGAGAGAGAGACATAGGGACCGAGAGAGAGACACAGGGACAGAGAGCGAGACACAGTGACCGAGAGAGAGACACAGGGACCGAGAGAGACACAGGGACCGAGTGAGACACAGGGACCGAGAGAGAGACAGGGACCGAGAGAGAGATTCAGAGACTGAGAGAGAGACAGGGACTGAGAGAGTCACAGGAACCGAGTAAGACACAGGGACCGAGAGAGACACAGGGACCGAGAGAGAGACACAGGGACCGAGAGAGACACAGGGGTGAGAGAGAGACACAGGGACCTTGAGAGACATCGGGATCGAGAGAGACACAGGGGTGAGAGAGAGACACAGGGACCGAGAGAGACACAGGGACCGAGTGAGATACAGCGACCGAGAGAGACACAGGGACCGAGAGAGAGACAAGGGACCGAGAGAGAGACACAGGGATGGAGAGAGAGACACAGGGACCGAGAGTGAGACACAGGGACCGAGAGAGACACCAGGACCGAGAGAGAGAGAGACACAGGGACTTAGAGAGACACGGGGACCAAGATAGAGACACAGAGTCTTCGAGAGAGGCACAGGGACCGAGAGGGAGACAGGGACCGAGTGAGACACAGGGACTGAGAGAGTGACAGGGACCGTGAGAGAGACGGACCGAGAGAGACACCGGGAGAGAGACAGACACAGGGGTGAGAGAGAGACACAGAGACCGAGAGAGAGACACAGGGACCGAGAGAGACACAGGGACCGAGAGAGAGACACAGGGACCGAGTGAGACACAGGGACCGAGAGAGAGACACAGGGATTGAGCGAGTCACAGGGACCGAGAGAGACACAGCGACCGAGAGAGACACACGGACCGAGAGAGACACAGGAGTGAGAGAGAGACACAGGGACCGAGAGAGAGACACAGGGACCGAGTGAGACACAGGGACCGAGAGAGAGACACAGGGATTGAGCGAGTCACAGGGACCGAGAGAGACACAGGGACCGAGAGAGAGACACAGGGACCGAGAGAGAGACACAGGGACCGAGAGAGAGACAAAGGGATTGAGCGAGTCACAGGGACCGAGAGAGAGACAGGGACCGAGAGAGTCACAGGGACCAAGAGAGACACAGGGACCGAGAGAGAGTCACAGGGACTGAGAGAGTCACAGGGACCAAGAGAGACACAGGGACCGAGAGAGAGTCACAGGGACTGAGAGACACAGGGACTGAGCGAGTCACAGGGACCGAGAGAGAAACACAGGTACCAAGGGGGACACAGGGACTGAGAGAGACACAAGGTCCGAGAGAGAGACACAGGCACCGAGAGAGAGACACAGACCGAGAGAGAGACACAGGGACTGACAGAGAGACACAGGGACCAAGAGAGACTCAGGGTCTTAGAGAGACACGGGGACCGAGAGAGAGACCCAGGGATGGAGAGAGAGACACAAGGACCGAGAGAGACACAGGGACCGAGAGAGAGACACAGCGATGGAGGGAGAGACACAGGGACTGAGAGAGAAACAGGGACCGAATGAGTGACACAGGGACCGAGAGAGAGACACAGGGACCGAGAGTGAGACACAGGGACTGAGAGAGAGACAGGGACCGAGAGAGAGACACAGGGACCGAGAGAGACACCTGGACCTAGAGAGACACAGGGACCGAGAGAGAGACAGGGACCGAGAGAGAGACACAGGGACCGAGAGAAAGACACAGGGACCGAGAGCGAGACACAGGGACCGAGAGAGACACAGGGAGCAAGGGAGAGACACAGGGACCGAGAGAGAGACACAGGTACCGAGAAAGAGACACAGGGACTGAGAAAGAGACAGGGACTGAGAGAGACACAGAGAGTAAGATAGAGAGACAGGGACCGAGAGAGACACCGGGACTGAAAGAGACACAGGGACCGAGAGAGAGACAGGGACCAAGAGAGAGACAGGGACAAAGTGAGACACAGGGACCGAGAGATACGCAGAGAGCAAGAGAGAGAGAGACAGGGACCGAGAAAGAGACACAGGGACTGAGAGAGAAACCGGAACCGAGAGAGACAAAGGGACCGCGAGAGAGACACAGGGACCGAGAGAGACACCGGGACCGAGAGAGACACAGGGACCGAGAGAGAGACAGGGACCGAGAGAGAGACTCAGAGACTGAGAGAGACTGGGACTGAGAGAGTCACAGGGACCGAGTAAGACACAGGGACCGAGAGAGACACAGGGACCGAGAGAGAGACACAGGGACTGAGAGAGAGACAGGGACTGAGAGAGACACAGGGACCGAGAATGACACAGGGACCGAGTGACACACAGGGACCGAGAGTGACACATGGACCGAGCGAGACACAGGGACCGAGACAGAGTCAGGTACCGAGTGAGAAATACAGGGACCAAGAGAGAGACACAGGGACCAAGAGAGACATAGTGACCGAGAGAGAGAGACAGGGACCGAGAGAGAGACAGAGGGACCGAGTGAGAGACAGGGACCGAGTGAGACACAGGGTCTTAGAGAGACACAGGGACCGAGAGAGATACACAGGGATGGAGAGAGAGACAGGGACCGAGTAAGACACAGGGTCTTAGAGAGACACAGGGACCGAGAGAGAGACACAGGGATGGAGAGAGAGACACAGGGACCGAGAGAGACACAGGGACCTAGAGAGAGACACAGCGATGGAGGGAGAGACACAGGGTCCGAGAGAGACACAGGGACTGAGAGAGAAACAGGGACCGAGTGAGTGACAAGGGACCGAGAGAGAGACACAGGGACCGAGAGTGAGACACAGGGACCGAGAGAGACACAGGGACTGAGAGAGACACAGGGACCAAGAGAGAGACACAGGGTCTTAGAGAAAGGCATAGGGACCGAGAGGGTGACAGGGGCCGAGTGAGACACAGGGACTGAGAGAGTGACAGGGAACGTGAGAGAGACAGGGACCAAGAGAGACACCGGGACATAGAGAGACATGGGGTGAGAGAGAGACACAGGGACTGAGAGAGAGACAGGGACCGAGAGAGACACAGATAGTAAGATAGAGAGACAGGGACCGAGAGAGACAGCGGGACCGAGAGAGTCACAGGGACCGAGAGAGAGACAGGGACCGAGAGAGAGACATAGGGACCGAGAGAGAGACACAGGGGCCGAGAGCGAGACACAGTGACCGAGAGACAGACATAGGGACCGAGAGAGACACAGGGACCGAGAGAGACACAGGGACCGAGAGAGACACAGGGACCGAGAGAGAGACAGGGACCGAGAGAGAGATTCAGAGACTGAGAGAGAGACAGGGACTGAGAGAGTCACAGGGACCAAGTAAGACACAGGGACCGAGAGAGACACAGGGACCGAGAGAGAGACACAGGGACCGAGAGAGACACAGCGTCCGAGAGAGACACAGGGACCGAGAGAGACACAGGGACCGAGAGAGAGACACAGGGACCGAGAGAGAGACACAGGAACCGAGAGAGACACAGGGAACGAGAGAGAGACACAGGGACCGAGAGGGAGACACAGGGACTGAGAGAGAGACAGGGACCGAGAGAGACACAGGGACCGAGAGGGAGACACAGGGACCTAGAGAGAGAGACAGGGACCGAGAGAGAGACACAGGTACCGAGTGAGACACAGGGACCGAGAGAGTCACAGGGATTGAGCGAGACACAGGGACCGAGAGAGAGACAGGTACCGAGTGAGAAATACAGGGACCGAGAGAGACACAGGGACCGAGAGAGAGACACAGGGACCAAGAGAGAGACACAGGGACCGAGAGAGAGACACAGGGACCGAGAGAGACACAGGGAACGAGAGAGAGACACAGGGACCGAGAGAGAGACACAGGGAATGAGAGAGAGACAGGGACCGAGAGAGACACAGGGACCGAGAGAGAGACACAGGGACCTAGAGAGAGACACAGGGACCGAGAGAGAGACACAGGTACCGAGTGAGACACAGGGACCGAGATAGTCACAGGGATTGAGCGAGACACAGGGACTGAGACAGAGACAGGTACCGAGTGAGAAATACAGGGACCGAGAGAGACACAGGGACCGAGAGAGAGACACAGGGACCAAGTGTGAGACACAGGGACCAAGTGAGACACCGTGACCGAGAGTGAGAGACAGGGACCGAGAGAGAGACACAGGGACCGAGAGAGACACAGGGACCGAGAGAGACACAGGGACCGAGTGAGACACAGCGACCGAGAGAGACAGAGGGACCGAGAGAGAGACACAGGGACCGAGAGAGAGACACAGGGATGGAGAGAGAGACACAGGGACCGAGAGAGACACAGGGACTGAGAGAGAAACAGGGTCCGAGTGAGTGACACAGGGACAGAGAGAGAGACACAGGGACCGAGAGTCAGACACAGGGACCGAGAGAGACACCAGGACCGAGAGAGAGAGACACAGGGACTGAGAGAGACACGGGGACCAAGATAGAGACACAGAGTCTTAGAGAGAGGCACAGGGACCGAGAGGGAGACAGGGACCGAGTGAGACACAGGAACTGAGAGAGTGACTCAGGGACAACAGAGAGACACAGGGTCTTAGAGAGTGTCACAGGGACCAAGAGAGAGACAGGGACCGAGTGAGACACAGGGACTGAGAGAGGCACAGTGACCGAGAGAGACACAGGGACTGAGAGAGAGACACAGGGACCGAGAGAGACACCGGGACCGAGAGAGACACAGGGGTGTGAGAGAGAGACACAGGGACCGAGTGAGACACAGTGACCGAGAGAGACACAGGGACTGACAGAGAGATACAGGGACCGAGAGAGAGACAGGGACCGAGAGAGACATAGGGACCGAGAGAGACATCGGGACGGAAAGAGACACAGGGACCGAGTGAGACTCAGGGTCTTAGAGAGACACAGGGACCGAGAGAGAGACCCAGGGATGGAGAGAGAGACACAAGGACCGAGAGAGACACAGGGACCGAGAGAGAGACACAGCGATGGAGGGAGAGACACAGGGACCGAGAGAGACACAGGGACTGAGAGAGAAACAGGGACCGAATGAGTGACACAGGGACCGAGAGAGAGACACAGGGACCGAGAGTGAGACACAGGGACCGAGAGAGAGACACAGGGACCGAGAGCGAGACACAGTGACCGAGAGACAGACATAGGGACCGAGAGAGACACAGGGACCGAGAGAGACACAGGGACCGAGAGAGAGACAGGGACCGAGAGAGAGATTCAGAGACTGAGAGAGAGACAGGGACTGATAGAGTCACAGGAACCGAGTAAGACACAGGGACCGAGAGAGACACAGGGACCGAGAGAGAGACACAGGGACCGAGAGAGACACAGCGTCCGAGAGAGACACAGGGACCGAGAGAGACACAGGGACCGAGAGAGAGACACAGGGACTGAGAGAGAGACACAGGGACCGAGAGAGACACAGGGAACGAGAGAGAGACACAGGGACCGAGAGAGAGACACAGGGACTGAGAGAGACATAGTGACCGAGAGAGAGAGACAGGGACCGAGAGAGAGACAGAGGGACCGAGTGAGAGACAGGGACCGAGTGAGACACAGGGTCTTAGAGAGACACAGGGACCGAGAGAGAGACACAGGGATGGAGAGAGAGACAGGGACCGAGTGAGAAACAGGGTCTTAGAGAGACACAGGGACCGAGAGAGAGACACAGGGATGGAGAGAGAGACACAGGGACCGAGAGAGACACAGGGACCAAGAGAGAGACACAGCGATGGAGGGAGAGACACAGGGTCCGAGAGAGACACAGGGACTGAGAGAGAAACAGGGACCGAGTGAGTGACAAGGGACCGAGAGAGAGACACAGGGACCGAGAGTGAGACACAGGGACCGAGAGAGACACAGGGACTGAGAGAGACACAGGGACCAAGAGAGAGACACGGGGTCTTAGAGAAAGGCACAGGGACCGAGAGGGAGACAGGGACCGAGTGAGACACAGGGACTGAGAGAGTGACAGGGAACGTGAGAGAGACAGGGACCGAGAGAGACACCGGGACATAGAGAGACATGGGGTGAGAGAGAGACACAGGGACTGAGAGAGAGACAGGGACCGAGAGAGACACAGATAGTAAGATAGAGAGACAGGGACCGAGAGAGACAGCGGGACCGAGAGAGTCACAGGGACCGAGAGAGAGACAGGGACCGAGAGAGAGACATAGGGACCGAGAGAGAGACACAGGGACCGAGAGCGAGACACAGTGACCGAGAGACAGACATAGGGACCGAGAGAGACACAGGGACCGAGAGAGACACAGGGACCGAGAGAGACACAGGGACCAAGAGAGAGACAGGGACCGAGAGAGAGATTCAGAGACTGAGAGAGAGACAGGGACTGAGAGAGTCACAGGAACCGAGTAAGACACAGGGACCGAGAGAGACACAGGGACCGAGAGAGAGACACAGGGACCGAGAGAGACACAGCGTCCGAGAGAGACACAGGGACCGAGAGAGACACAGGGACCGAGAGAGAGACACAGGGACTGAGAGAGAGACACAGGGACCGAGAGAGACACAGGGAACGAGAGAGAGACACAGGGACTGAGAGAGAGACACAGGGACTGAGAGAGACACAGGGACCGAGAGAGACACAGGGACCGAGAGAGAGACACAGGGACCTAGAGAGAGACACAGGGACCGAGAGAGAGACACAGGTACCGAGTGAGACACAGGGACCGAGAGAGTCACAGGGATTGAGCGAGTCACAGGGACCGAGAGAGAGACACAGGGACCGAGAGAGTCACAGGGATTGAGCGAGACACAGGGACCGAGACAGAGACAGGTACCGAGTGAGAAATACAGGGACCGAGAGAGACACAGGGACCGAGAGAGAGACACAGGGACCAAGAGAGAGACACAGCGACCGACAGAGAGACACAGTGACCAAGAGAGAGACACAGAGACAGAGAGAGAGACAGGGACCGAGTGAGACACAGGGACCCAGAGAGAGACACAGGGACCGAGAGAGAGACACAGGGACCGAGAGAGACATCGGGACCGAGAGAGACACAGGGACCGAGAGAGACACAGGGACCGAGTGAGACACAGCGACCGACAGAGAGACACAGTGACCAAGAGAGAGACACAGAGACAGAGAGAGAGACAGGGACCGAGTGAGACACAGGGACCCAGAGAGAGACACAGGGACCGAGAGAGAGACACAGGGACCGAGAGAGACATCGGGACCGAGAGAGACACAGGGGTGAGAGAGAGACACAGGGACCGAGAGAGACACAGGGACTGAGAGAGAAACAGGGTCTGAGTGAGTGACACAGGGACAGAGAGAGAGACACAGGGACCGAGAGTCAGACACAGGGACCGAGAGAGACACCAGGACCGAGAGAGAGAGACACAGGGACTGAGAGAGAGACACAGGGACCGAGAGTCAGACACAGTGACCGAGAGAGACACCAGGACCGAGAGAGAGAGACACAGGGACTGAGAGAGACACGGGGACCAAGATAGAGACACAGAGTCTGAGAGAGAGGCACAGGGACCGAGAGGGAGACGGACCGAGGGAGACACCGGGACAGAGACAGACACAGGGGTGAGAGAGAGACACAGAGACCGAGAGAGAGACACAGGGACCGAGTGAGACACAGGGACCGAGAGAGAGACACAGGGATTGAGCGAGTCACAGGGACCGAGAGAGACACAGGGACCGAGAGAGAGACACAGGGACCGAGAGAGAGACACAGGGACCGAGAGAGAGACACAGGGTTTGAGCGAGTCACAGGGACCGAGAGAGAGACACAGGGACCGAGAGAGAGACACAGGTACCGAGAGAGACACAGGGACCGAGAGAGTCACAGGGACCGAGAGAGAGACAGGGACCGAGAGAGACATAGGGACCGAGAGAGACATCGGGACGGAAAGAGACACAGGGACCGAGTGAGACTCAGGGTCTTAGAGAGACACAGGGACCGAGAGAGAGACCCAGGGATGGAGAGAGAGACACAAGGACCGAGAGAGACACAGGGACCGAGAGAGAGACACAGCGATGGAGGGAGAGACACAGGGACCGAGAGAGAGACACAGGGACCGAGAGTGAGACACAGGGACCGAGAGAGACACAGGGACTGAGAGAGACACTGGGACCTAGAGAGACACAGGGACCGAGAGAGAGACAGGGACCGAGAGAGAGACACAGGGACCGAGAGAAAGACACAGGGACCGAGAGCGAGACACAGGGACCGAGAGAGACACAGGGAGCAAGGGAGAGACACAGGGACCGAGAGAGAGACACAGGGACCGAGAAAGAGACACAGGGACTGAGAAAGAGACAGGGACCGAGAGAGACACAGAGAGTAAGATAGAGAGACAGGGACCGTGAGAGCCACCAGGACCGAAAGAGACACAGGGACCGAGAGAGAGACAGGGACCGAGAGAGAGACATAGGGACCGAGAGAGAGACACAGGGACCGAGAGCGAGACACAGTGACCGAGAGAGAGACAGGGACAAAGTGAGACACAGGGACCGAGAGATACGCAGAGAGCAAGAGAGAGAGAGACAGGGACAGAGAGAGACACCGGGACCGAGAGAAACGCAGGGACCGCGAGAGAGACACAGGGACCGAGAGAGACACCGGGACCGAGAGAGACACAGGGACCGAGAGAGAGACAGGGACCGAGAGAGAGACTCAGAAACTGAGAGAGAGACAGGGACTGAGAGGTTCACAGGGACCGAGTAAGACAAAGGGACCGAGAGAGACACAGGGACCGAGAGAGAGACACAGGGACTGAGAGAGACACAGGGACCGAGAAAGACACAGGGGCCGAGTGACACACAGTGACCGAGAGTGACACATGGACCGAGCGAGACACAGGGACCGAGACAGAGTCAGGTACCGAGTGAGAAATACAGGGACCAAGAGAGCGACACAGGGACCAAGAGAGACATAGTGACCGAGAGAGAGAGACAGGGACCGAGAGAGAGACAGAGGGACCGACAGAGAGACACAGGGACCGAGAGAGAGACAGGGACCGAGTGAGACACAGGGACCGAGAGAGAGACACAGGGATGGAGAGAGAGACACAGGGACCGAGAGAGACACAGGGACCGAGAGAGAGACACAGCGATGGAGGGAGAGACACAGGGACCGAGAGAGACACAGGGACCGAGTGTGACACAGGGACTGAGAGAGAAACAGGGACCGAGTGAGTGACAAGGGACCGAGAGAGAGACACAGGGACCGAGAGTGAGACACAGGGACCGAGAGAGACACAGGGACTGAGAGAGACACAGAGACCAAGAGAGAGACACAGGGTCTTAGAGAAAGGCACAGGGACCGAGAGGGAGACAGGGACCGAGTGAGACACAGGGACTGAGAGAGTGACAGGGAACGTGAGAGAGACAGGGACCGAGAGAGACACCGGGACAGAGAGAGACATGGGGTGAGAGAGAGACACAGGGACTGAGAGAGAGACAGGGACCGAGAGAGACACAGATAGTAAGATAGACAGACAGGGACCGAGAGAGAGAGCGGGACCGAGAGAGTCACAGGGATCGAGAGAGAGACAGGGACCGAGAGAGAGACATAGGGACCGAGAGAGAGACACAGGGACCGAGAGAGACACAGGGACCGAGGGAGACAGAGGGACCGAGAGAGAGACAGGGACCGAGAGAGAGATTCAGAGACTGAGAGAGAGACAGGGACTGAGAGAGTCACAGGAACCGAGTAAGACACAGGGACCGAGAGAGACACAGGGACCGAGAGAGAGACACAGGGACCGAGAGAGACACAGCGTCCGAGAGAGACACAGGGACCGAAAGAGACACAGGGACCGAGAGAGAGACACAGGGACTGAGAGAGAGACACAGGGACCGAGAGAGACACAGGGAACGAGAGAGAGACACAGGGACCGAGAGAGAGACACAGGGACTGAGAGAGTGACTGGGACCGAGAGAGACACAGGGACCGAGAGAGAGACACAGGGACCGAGAGAGTCACAGGGATTGAGCGAGTCACAGGGACCGAGAGAGAGTCACAGGGACCGAGAGAGAGACACAGGGACCGAGAGAGTCACAGGGATTGAGCGAGACACAGGGACCGAGACAGAGACAGGTACCGAGTGAGAAATACAGGGACCAAGTGAGACACAGGGACCAATAGAGAGACACAGGGACCAAGAGAGACATACAGGGACTGAGAGTGAGAGACAGGGACCGAGAGAGAGACACAGGGACCGACAGAGAGACACAGTGACCAAGAGAGAGACACAGACACAGAGAGAGAGACAGGGACCGAGTGAGTCACAGGGACCCAGAGAGAGACACAGGGACCGAGAGAGAGACACAGGGACCGAGAGAGACATCGGGACCGAGAGAGACACAGGGACCGAGAGAGAGACACAGGGACCGAGAGAGACACAGGGACCGAGTGTGACACAGCGACCGAGAGAGACACAGGGACCGAGAGAGAGACACAGGAACCGAGAGGGAGACACAGGGATGGAGAGAGAGACACAGGGACCGAGAGAGACACAGGGACTGAGAGAGAAACAGGTTCCGAGTGAGTGAAACAGGGACAGAGAGAGAGACACAGGGACAGAGAGTCAGACACAGAGACCGAGAGAGACACCAGGACCGAGAGAGAGAGACACAGGGACCGAGAGGGAGACAGGGACCGAGTGAGACACAGGGACTGAGAAAGTGACAGGGACCGTGAGAGTGACGGATCGAGAGACACACCGGGACAGAGACAGACACAGGGGTGAGAGAGAGACACAGAGACCGAGAGAGAGACACAGGGACCGAGAGAGACACAGGGACCGAGAGAGAGACTCAGGGACCGAGTGAGACACAGGGACCGAGAGAGAGACACAGGGATTGAGCGAGTCACAGGGACCGAGAGAGACACAGCGACCGAGAGAGACACACGGACCGAGAGAGACACAGGGGTGAGAGAGAGACACAGGGACCGAGAGAGAGACACAGGGACCGAGTGAGACACAGGGACCGAGAGAGAGACACAGGGATTGAGCGAGTCACAGGGACCGAGAGAGATACAGGGACCGAGAGAGAGACACAGGGACCGAGAGAGAGACACAGGGATTGAGCGAGTCACAGGGACCGAGAGAGAGACACAGGGACCGAGAGAGAGACACAGGTACCGAGAGAGACACAGGGACCGAGAGAGTCACAGGGACCAAGAGAGACACAGGGACCGAGAGAGAGTCACAGGGACTGAGAGACACACAGTGACCGACAGAGAAACACAGGTACCAAGGGGGACACAGGGACTGAGAGAGACACAAGGTCCGAGAGAGAGACACAGGCACCGAGAGAGAGACACAGACCGAGAGAGAGATACAGGGACTGACAGAGAGACACAGGGACCAAGAGAGACACAGGGACCGAGAGAGAGACACAGGGACCGAGAGAGAGACACCGGGACAGAGAGAGAGACAGGGACCGAGTGAGACACAGGAACTGAGAGAGAGACTCAGGGACAACAGGGAGACACAGGGTCTTAGAGAGTGGCACAGGGACCGAGAGAGAGACAGGGACCGAGTGAGACACAGGGACTGAGAGAGGCACAGTGACCGAGAGAGACACAGGGACCGAGAGAGAGACACAGGGACCGAGAGAGACACCGGGACCGAGAGAGACACAGGGGTGTGAGAGAGAGACACAGGGACCGAGAGAGTCACAGGGACCGAGTGAGGCACAGTGACCGAGAGAGACACAGGGACCGACAGAGAGATACAGGGACCGAGAGAGAGACAGGGACCGAGAGAGACACAGGGACCGAGAGAGAGACACAGTGACCGAGAGAGACATAGGGACCGAGAGAGAGACACAGTGACCGAGAGAGACACGGACTGAGAGAGACACAGGGACCGAGAGAGAGACACAGTGACCGAGAGAGACACAGGGACCGAGAGTGAGTCACATGGACCGAGAGAGACACAGGGACCGAGTGAGAGACACAGTGTCTTAGAGAGAGGCACAGGGACCGAGAGGGTGACAGGGACCGAGTGAGACACAGGGACTGAGAGAGTGACAGGGACCGAGAGAGAGACAGAGGGACTGAGAGCGACACTGGGACCGAGAGAGACACAGGGACCGAGAGAGACACAGGTACCGAGAGAGACACAGGGACTGAGAGAGACACAGGGACCGAGAGAGAGACACAGGTACCGAGAGAGACACAGGGACTGAGAGAGACACAGGGACCGAGAGAGAGACAGGGACCAAGAGAGAGACACAGGGACCGAGAGAGAGAGACACAGGGTCTTAGAGAGAGGCACAGGGACCGAGAGGGAGACAGGGACCGAGTGAGACACAGGGACTGAGAGAGTGACAGGGACCGAGAGAGAGACAGGGACCGAGAGAGAGACAGAGGGACTGAGAGCGACACTGGGACCGAGAGAGACACAAGGACCGAGAGAGACACATGGACCGAGAGAGACACAGGGACCGAGAGAGAGACAGGGACTGAGAGAGAGACACAGGGACCGAGAGAGAGAGAGTCAAAGGGACCGAGAGAGACACAGGGACCGAGAGAAAGACACAGGGACCGAGAGAGAGACACAGATACCGAGAGAGACACAGGGACTGAGAGAGACATAGGGACCGAGAGAGAGACACAGGTACAGAGAGAGAGACACAGTGACCGAGAGAGAGACACAGGGACCGAGAGAGAGACACAGGGACCGAGAGAGAGACAGGGACCAAGAGAGAGACACAGGGACCGAGAGAGAGACACAGGGACCGATAGAGAGGCAGAGGGACCGAGAGAGAGAGACAGGGACAGAGAGAGACACAGGGACCGAGAGAGACACAGGGACTGAGATAGTGACAGGGACCGAGAGAGCGACAGGGACCGAGAGAGACACAGGGACCGAGAGAGAGATACAGGCACCGAGACAGAGACACAGGGACCGAGATAGACACAGGGACTGAGAGAGACACAGGGACTGAGATAGTGACAGGGACCGAGAGAGAGACAGGGACCGAGACAGACACAGGGACCGAGAGAGAGATACAGGCACCGAGACAGAGACACAGGGACCGAGATAGACACAGGCACCTAGACAGAGACACAGGGACCGAGGGAGACACATGGACCGAGAGAGAGACACAGGTTCCGAGTGAGACACAGGGACTGAGCGAGTCACAGGGACCGAGAGAGAGACACAGGGACCGAGAGAGAGAGACAGGGACCGAGAGAGTGACACAGGAACCGGGAGAGACACAGGGACCGAGAAAGACACAGGGAGCAAGAGAGAGACGCAGTGACCGAGAGAGACACAGGGACCGAGAGAGAGACACAGGGACCGAGAGAGAGAGACAGGGACCGAGAGAGTGACACAGGGACCGGGAGAGACACAGGGACCGAGAAAGACACAGGGAGCAAGAGAGAGACACAGGGACCGAGGGAGAGACAGGGACCGAGAGAGTGACACAGGGACCGGGAGAGACACAGGGACTGAGAGAGAGAGACAGTGACCGAGTGAGACACTGGGACCGAGAGAAACACAGTGACCGAGAGAAACACAGGGACCGAGAGAGTGACACAGGGACCGAGTGAGACACAGGGACCGAGTGAGACACTGGGACCGAGAGAAACACAGTGACCGAGAGAAACACAGGGACCGAGAGAGAAACACAGGTACCAAGGGGGACACAGGGACTGAGAGAGACACAAGGACCGAGAGAGACACAGGCACCGAGTGAGACACAGGGACTGAGAGAGACACAGGGACTGAGAGAGAGAGAGACACAGCGACCGAGAGAGAGACACAAGGACCGACAGAGACACAGGGACTGAGGGGGATACACAGGGACCGAGCAGACACAGGGACCGAGAGAGAGACACAGAGACCGAGAGAGATACACAGGGACCGAGAGAGGGACGCAGGGAACAAGAGAGAGAGAGAGGGACTGAGCGAGTCACAGGGACCGAGAGAGACACAGGGACCGAGAGAGAGACAGTGACCGAGGGAGAGACACAAGGACCGAGAGATACACAGGGACCGAGATGGAGACACAGGGACCGAGAGAGAGACACAGGGACCGAGTGAGAGACACAGGGACCGAGAGAAACAGAGTGACCGAGAGAGAGAGACAGGGACCGAGAGAGAGAGACAGGTTCCGAGAGAGACACAGGGACCAAGAGAGAGACTCAGGGACCGAGAGAGACACAGGGACCGAGAGAGAGAGACACAGGGACCGAGAGAGACACAAGGACCTGGAGAGAGACACAGGGACCGAGAGAGTCACAGGGACCGAGAGAGAGACAGTGACCGAGAGAGACACAGGGACTGGGAGAGAGAGACACAAGGACCGAGAGAGAGACACAAGGACCGAGAGAGACACAGGCACCGAGTGAGACACAGGGACTGAGAGAGACACAGGGACCGATTGAGACACAGGAGTGAGAGGGAGACACTGGGACCGAGAGAGACACAGGGACCGAGAGAGACACAGGGACAGAGACAGAGAGACACAGGGACCGAGGGAGACACAGGGACCGAGGGAGAGAGACACAGGGACCGAGAGAGAGACAGGGACCGACAGAGACACAGTGGTGAGAGAGAGATACAGGGACGGAGTGAGATACAGGGACCGATGGAGAGAGACACAGGGACCGAGTGAGACACAGGGACCCAGAGAGAGACACAGGGACCGAGAGAGAGACACAGGGACCCAGAGAGAGACACAGGGACCGAGACAGACACAAGGACCTAGAGAGAGACACAGGGACCGAGAGAGTGACAGGGACCGAGTGAGACACAGGGACCGAGAAAGACACAGGGACCGAGAGAGAGACACAGGGAACGACAGAGGCACTGAAACTGAGAGAGAGAGAGACAGGGACCGAGTGAGAGAGACACAGGGACTGAGCGAGTCACAGGGACCGAGAGAGAGACAGTGACCGAGAGAGACACAGGGACTGAGAGAGAGAGAAACAGGGACCGAGAGAGACAGAGGGACGGATTGAGACACAGCGACCGAGAGAGACACAGGGACCGAGACAGAGAGAAACAGGAACCGAGAGAAAGACACAGGGACCGAGTGAGAGACAGGGACCGAGGGAGAGACACAGGGACCGAGAGAGAGACACAGGGACCGAGAGAGAGACACAGGGACCGAGAGAGAGACACAGGGACCGAGAGAGAGAGACACAGGGACTGAGAGAGAGACACAGGGACCGAGAGAGTGACAAGGACCGAGTGAGTCACAGCGACTGAGAGAGAGACACAGGGACCCAGAGAGAGACACAGGGACCGAGAGAGACACAAGGACCTAGAGAGAGACACAGGGACCGAGAGAGTCACAGGGACCGAGAGAGAGACACAGGGACTGAGAGAGACACTGGGACCGAGAGAGAGACAGGGACCGAGTGAGACACAGGGACCCAGAGAGAGACACAGGGACAGAAAGAGACACAGGGACCGAGAGAGAGACAGGGACCGAGAGAGAGACAGGGACCGAGTGAGAGACACAGGGACCGAGTTAAACGCAGGGACCGAGAGAGAGACTCAGGTACCGAGAGAGACACAGGGACCGAGAGAGACACAGGGACCGAGAGAGAGACAGTGATCGAGAGAGACACAGGGACTGAAAGAGAGAGTCACACGGACTGAGAGAGAGACACAGGGACCGAGTGAGACCCAGGGACCTAGAGAGACACAGGGACCGAGTGAGAGACACAGGGACCGAGAGAAACAGAGTGACCGAGAGAGAGAGACAGGGACCGAGAGAGAGAGACAGGTTCCGAGAGAGACACAGGGACCAAGAGAGAGACTCAGGGACCGAGAGAGACACAGGGACCGAGAGAGAGAGACACAGGGACCGAGAAAGACACAAGGACCTGGAGAGAGACACAGGGACCGAGAGAGTCACAGGGACCGAGAGAGAGACAGTGACCGAGAGAGACACAGGGACTGGGAGAGAGAGACACAAGGACCGAGAGAGAGACACAAGGACCGAGAGAGACACAGGCACCGAGTGAGACACAGGGACTGAGAGAGACACAGGGACCGATTGAGACACAGGAGTGAGAGGGAGACACTGGGACCGAGAGAGACACAGGGACCGAGAGAGACACAGGGACAGAGACAGAGAGACACAGGGACCGAGAGAGACACAGGGACCGAGGGAGAGAGACACAGGGACCGAGAGAGAGACAGGGACCGACAGAGACACAGGGGTGAGAGAGAGATACAGGGACGGAGTGAGATACAGGGACCGATGGAGAGAGACACAGGGACCGAGTGAGACACAGGGACCCAGAGAGAGACACAGGGACCGAGAGAGAGACACAGGGACCCAGAGAGAGGCACAGGGACCGAGACAGACACAAGGACCTAGAGAGAGACACAGGGACCGAGAGAGTGACAGGGACCGAGTGAGACACAGGGACCGAGAAAGACACAGGGACCGAGAGAGAGACACAGGGAACGACAGAGGCACTGAAACTGAGAGAGAGAGAGACAGGGACCGAGTGAGAGAGACACAGGGACTGAGCGAGTCACAGGGACCGAGAGAGAGACAGTGACCGAGAGAGACACAGGGACTGAGAGAGAGAGAAACAGGGACCGAGAGAGACAGAGGGACGGATTGAGACACAGCGACCGAGAGAGACACAGGGACCGAGACAGAGAGAAACAGGAACCGAGAGAAAGACACAGGGACCGAGTGAGAGACAGGGACCGAGGGAGAGACACAGGGACCGAGAGAGAGACACAGGGACCGAGAGAGAGACACAGGGACCGAGAGAGAGACACAGGGACTGAGAGAGAGACACAGGGACCGAGAGAGTGACAAGGACCGAGTGAGTCACAGCGACTGAGAGAGAGACACAGGGACCCAGAGAGAGACACAGGGACCGAGAGAGACACAAGGACCTAGAGAGAGACACAGGGACCGAGAGAGTCACAGGGACCGAGAGAGAGACACAGGGACTGAGAGAGACACTGGGACCGAGAGAGAGACAGGGACCGAGTGAGACACAGGGACCCAGAGAGAGACACAGGGACAGAAAGAGACACAGGGACCGAGAGAGAGACAGGGACCGAGAGAGAGACAGGGACCGAGTGAGAGACACAGGGACCGAGTTAAACGCAGGGACCGAGAGAGAGACTCAGGTACCGAGAGAGACACAGGGACCGAGAGAGACACAGGGACCGAGAGAGAGACAGTGATCGAGAGAGACACAGGGACTGAAAGAGAGAGTCACACGGACTGAGAGAGAGACACAGGGACCGAGTGAGACCCAGGGACCTAGAGAGACACAGGGACCGAGAGAGGCAGAGGGAACGAGAGAGAGACAGTGACCGAGAGGGACACAGGGACTGGGAGAGAGAGACACAGGGACCTAGAGAGAGACACAAGGACCGAGAGAGACACAGGGACTGGGAGAGGGAGACACAGGGACCGAGAGAGACACAGGGACTGAGAGAGAGACACAGGGACCGACAGAGACACAGGGACCGAGAGAGAGACAGTGACCGAGAGAGACACAGGTTCTGGGAGAGAGAGACACAGGGACTGAGTGAGAGACACAGGGACCGAGAGAGAGACACAGGGACCGAGAGGGACACAGGGACCGAGAGAGAGACACAGGGACCGAGAGAAACAGAGTGACCGAGAGAGAGAGACAGGGACCGAGAGAGAGAGACAGGGACCGAGAGAGAGACACAGGGACCGATTGAGACACAGGGACCGAGAGAGTGACAGGGACCGAGTGAGACACAGGGACCGATAGAGAGAGACACAGGGACCGAGAGAGAGACAAGGACCTAAAGAGAGACACAGGGACCGAGAGAGTCACAGGGACCGACAGAGACACTGAAACAGAGAGAGAGACAGGGACCGAGTGAGACACAGGGACCGAGAGAGAGATAGGGACCGAGTGAGAGACAGAGGGACCGAGTGAGACACAGGGACCGAGAGAGAGACTCAGGGTCCGAGAGAGACACAAGGACCTAAAGAGAGACACAGGGACCGAGAGAGTCACAGGGAACGACAGAGACACTGAAACAGAGAGAGAGACAGGGACCGAGTGAGACTCAGGGACCGAGAGAGAGATAGGGACCGAGTGAGAGACAGAGGGACCGAGTGAGACACAGGGACCGAGAGAGAGACTCAGGGTCCGAGAGAGACACAGGGACCGAGAGAGAGACAGTGATCGAGAGAGACACAGGGACTGAAAGAGAGAGACACACGGGACCGAGAGAGAGACACAAGGACCGAGAGAGACACAAGGTCCTAAAGAGAGACACAGGGACCGAGTGAGACACAGGGACCGAGAGAGAGACAGGGACCAAGTGAGAGACACAGGGACCGAGTGAAACACAGGGACCGAGAGAGAGACACAGGGACCGAGAGAGACACAGGGACCAAGAGAGACACCAGGACCGAGAGAGACACAGTGACCGAGGGAGAGAGACAGAGTCCGAGAGAGAGAGACACAGGGACCAAATGAGACACAGGGACCGAGAGAGTGACAGGGGACCGAGTGAGTCACAGCGACCGAGAGAGAGACACAGGGACCGAGAGAGACACAAGGACCTAGAGAGAGACACAGGGACCGAGAGAGTCACAGGGACCGAGAGAGAGACACAGGGACTGAGAGAGAGAGACAGGGACCGAGAAAGACACAGGAGCAAGAGACAGACACAGGGACCGAGACAGAGACAGGTACCGACTGAGAGACACAGGGACCGAGTGAGAGACACAGGGACCGAGAGAGAGACATAGGGTCCGAGTGAGACACAGGGACCCAGAGAGAGACACAGGGACAGAGAGAGACACAAGGACCTAAAGAGAGACACAGGGACCGAGTGAAACACAGGGACCGAGAGAGAGACTCAGGGACCGAGAGAGACACAGGGACCGAGAGAGACACTGGGTCCGAGAGAGAGACAGGGACCGAGAAGAGGCACAGGGACTGAAAGAGAGAGACACAGGGACCGAGAGAGACACAGGGACCGAGAGAGGCACAGGGACCGAGAGAGGCACAGGGACCGAGAGAGAGACAGTGACCGAGAGGGACACAGGGACTGGGAGAGAGAGACACAGGGACTGAAGTGAGAGACACAGGGACCGAGAGAGAGACACAGGGACCGAGAGGGACACAGGGACTGAAAGAGAGACACAGGGACCGAGAGAGACACAGGGACTGGGAGAGAGAGACACAGGGACTGAGTGAGAGACACAGGGACCGAGTGAGAGACACAGAGACCGAGAGAGAGAAACAGGGACCGAGAGAGAGAGACAGGGAACAATAGAGACACAGGTACTGAGTGAGAGACACAAGGACCGAGAGAGACACAGGGACCGAGTGAGAAACAGGCGTGAGAGGGAGACACAGGGACCGAGAGAGACACAGGGACCGAGCGAGACACAGGGACTGAGAGAGAGAGACACAGGCAACGAGAGAGAGACACAGGGACTGAGAGAGAGACACAGGGACTGAGAGAGAGAGACACAGGGGACCAAGAGAGACACGAGGACCGAGAGAGACACAGGGGTGAGAGAGAGATACAGGGACCGAGAGAGACACAGGGAACGAGTGAGACACACGGACCGAGGGAGACACAGGGACCGAGAGAGAGACACAAGGACCGAGAGAGAGACACAGGGACTGAGAGAGAGAGACAGGGACCGAGAGAGACACAGGGACCGAGAAAGACACAGGGAGCAAGAGGGAGACACAGGGACCGAGAGAGACACCGGGACCGAGAGAGACACAGTGACCGAGAGAGACACAGGGACTGGGAGAGAGAGACACAGGGACCGAGAGAGAGACACAAGGACCGAGAGAGACACAGGCACCGAGTGAGACACAGGGACTGAGAGAGACACAGGGGACTGAGAGAGAGAGAGACACAGCGACCGAGAGAGAGACACAAGGACCGACAGAGACACAGGGACTGAGGGGGGATACACAGGGATCCGAGCAGACACAGGGGACCGAGAGAGGAGACACAGAGACCGAGAGAGATACACAGGACCGAGAGAGGGACGCAGGGAACAAGAGAGAGAGAGAGGGACCTGAGCGAGTCACAGGGACGAGAGAGACACAGGGACCGAGAGAGAGACAGTGACCGAGGGAGAGACACAAGGACCGAGAGATACACAGGGACCGAGATGGAGACACAGGGACCGAGAGAGAGACACAGGGACCGAGTGAGAGACACAGGGACCGAGAGAAACAGAGTGACCGAGAGAGAGAGACAGGGACCGAGAGAGAGAGACAGGTTCCGAGAGAGACACAGGGACCAAGAGAGAGACTCAGGGACCGAGAGAGACACAGGGACCCCGACGAGAGAGAGACACAGGGACCGAGAGAGACACAAGGACCTGGAGAGAGACACAGGGACCGAGAGAGTCCACAGGGACCGAGAGAGAGACAGTGACCGAGAGAGACACAGGGACTGGGAGAGAGAGACACAAGGAACCGAGAGAGAGACACAAGGACCGAGAGAGACACAGGCACCGAGTGAGACACAGGGACTGAGAGAGACACAGGGACCGATTGAGACACAGGAGTGAGAGGGAGACACTGGGACCGAGAGAGACACAGGGACCGAGAGAGATACAGGGACAGAGACAGAGAGACACAGGGACCGAGAGAGACACAGGGACCGAGGGAGAGAGACACCAGGGACCGAGAGAGAGACAGGGACCGACAGAGACACAGGGGTGAGAGAGAGATACAGGGACGGAGTGAGATACAGGGACCGATGGAGGGAGACACAGGGACCGAGTGAGACACAGGGACCCAGAGAGAGACACAGGGACCGAGAGAGAGACACAGGGACCCAGAGAGAGACACAGGGACCGAGACAGACACAAGGACCTAGAGAGAGACACAGGGACCGAGAGAGTGACAGGGACCGAGTGAGACACAGGGACCGAGAAAGACACAGGGACCGAGAGAGAGACACAGGGAACGACAGAGGCACTGAAACTGAGAGAGAGAGAGACAGGGACCGAGTGAGAGAGACACAGGGACTGAGGCGAAGTCAGGGACCGAGAGAGACAGTGACCGAGAGAGACACAGGGACTGAGAGAGAGAGAAACAGGGACCGAGAGAGACAGAGGGACGGATTGAGACACAGCGACCGAGAGAGACACAGGGACCGAGACAGAGAGAAACAGGAACCGAGAGAAAGACACAGGGACCGAGTGAGAGACAGGGACCGAGGGAGAGACACAGGGACCGAGAGAGAGACACAGGGACCGAGAGAGAGACACAGGGACCGAGAGAGAGACACAGGGACTGAGAGAGAGACACAGGGACCGAGAGAGTGACAAGGACCGAGTGAGTCACAGCGACTGAGAGAGAGACACAGGGACCCAGAGAGAGACACAGGGACCGAGAGAGACACAAGGACCTAGAGAGAGACACAGGGACCGAGAGAGTCACAGGGACCGAGAGAGAGACACAGGACTGAGAGAGACACTGGGACCGAGAGAGAGACAGGGACCGAGTGAGACACAGGGACCCAGAGAGAGACACAGGGACAGAAAGAGACACAGGGACCGAGAGAGAGACAGGGACCGAGAGAGAGACAGGGACCGAGTGAGAGACACAGGGACCGAGTTAAACGCAGGGACCGAGAGAGAGACTCAGGTACCGAGAGAGACACAGGGACCGAGAGAGACCACAGGGACCGAGAGAGAGACAGTGATCGAGAGAGACACAGGGACTGAAAGAGAGAGTCACACGGACTGAGAGAGAGACACAGGGACCGAGTGAGACCCAGGGACCTAGAGAGACACAGGGACCGAGAGAGGCAGAGGGAACGAGAGAGAGACAGTGACCGAGAGGGACACAGGGACTGGGAGAGAGAGACACAGGGACCTAGAGAGAGACACAAGGACCGAGAGAGACACAGGGACTGGGAGAGGGAGACACAGGGACCGAGAGAGACACAGGGACTGAGAGAGAGACACAGGGACCGACAGAGACACAGGGACCGAGGAGAGAGACAGTGACCGAGAGAGACACAGGTTCTGGGAGAGAGAGACACAGGGACTGAGTGAGAGACACAGGGGACCGAGAGAGAGACACAGGGACCGAGAGGGACACAGGGACCGAGAGAGAGACACAGGGACCGAGAGAAACAGAGTGACCGAGAGAGAGAGACAGGGACCGAGAGAGAGAGACAGGGACCGAGAGAGAGACACAGGGACCGATTGAGACACAGGGACCGAGAGAGTGACAGGGACCGAGTGAGACACAGGGACCGATAGAGAGAGACACAGGGACCGAGAGAGAGACAAGGACCTAAAGAGAGACACAGGGACCGAGAGAGTCACAGGGACCGACAGAGACACTGAAACAGAGAGAGAGACAGGGACCGAGTGAGACACAGGGACCGAGAGAGAGATAGGGACCGAGTAAGAGACACAGGGACCGAGTGAGACACAGGGACCGAGACAGAGACTCAGGGTCCGAGAGAGACACAAGGACCTAAAGAGAGACACAGGGACCGAGAGAGTCACAGGGAACGACAGAGACACTGAAACAGAGAGAGAGACAGGGGACCGAGTGAGACTCAGGGACCGAGAGAGAGATAGGGACCGAGTGAGAGACAGAGGGACCGAGTGAGACACAGGGACCGAGAGAGAGACTCAGGGTCCGAGAGAGACACAGGGACCGAGAGAGAGACAGTGATCGAGAGAGGACACAGGGACTGAAAGAGAGAGACACACGGACCGAGAGAGAGACACAAGGACCGAGAGAGACACAAGGTCCTAAAGAGAGACACAGGGACCGAGTGAGACACAGGGACCGAGAGAGAGACAGGGACCAAGTGAGAGACACAGGGACCGAGTGAAACACAGGGACCGAGAGAGAGACACAGGGACCGAGAGAGACACAGGGACCAAGAGAGACACCAGGACCGAGAGAGACACAGGGACCGAGGGAGAGAGACAGGGTCCGAGAGAGAGAGACACAGGGACCAAATGAGACACAGGGACCGAGAGAGTGACAGGGACCGAGTGAGTCACAGCGACCGAGAGAGAGACACAGGGACTCAGAGAGAGACACAGGGACCGAGAGAGACACAAGGACCTAGAGAGAGACACAGGGACCGAGAGAGTCACAGGGACCGAGAGAGAGACACAGGGACTGAGAGAGAGAGACAGGGACCGAGAAAGACACAGGGAGCAAGAGACAGACACAGGGACCGAGACAGAGACAGGTACCGACTGAGAGACACAGGGACCGAGTGAGAGACACAGGGACCGAGAGAGAGACATAGGGACCGAGTGAGACACAGGGACCCAGAGAGAGACACAGGGACAGAGAGAGACACAAGGACCTAAAGAGAGACACAGGGACCGAGTGAAACACAGGGACCGAGAGAGAGACTCAGGGACCGAGAGAGACACAGGGACCGAGAGAGACACTGGGACCGAGAGAGAGACAGGGACCGAGAGAGGCACAGTGACTGAAAGAGAGAGACACAGGGACCGAGAGAGACACAGGGACCGAGAGAGGCACAGGGACCGAGAGAGGCACAGGGACCGAGAGAGAGACAGTGACCGAGAGGGACACAGGGACTGGGAGAGAGAGACACAGGGACTGAGTGAGAGACACAGGGACCGAGAGAGAGACACAGGACCGAGAGGGACACAGGGACTGAAAGAGAGACACAGGGACCGAGAGAGACACAGGGACTGGGAGAGAGAGGACACAGGGACTGAGTGAGAGACACAGGGACCGAGAGAGAGACACAGGGACCGAGAGGGACACAGGGACCGAGAGAAACAGAGTGACCGAGAGAGAGAGACAGGGACCGAGAGAGAGAGACACAGGGACCGAGAGGGACACAGGGACCGAGTGAGAGACAGAGGGACCGATTGAGACACAGGGACTGACAGAGACACTGAAACGGAGAGAGAGACACAGGGACCGAGTGAGACACAGGGACCGAGAGAGAGACACAGGGACCGAGAGAGACACAGGGACCGAGGTGAGAGACACAGGGACCGAGTGAGACACAGGGACTGGGAGAGAGAGACACAGGGAACGAGAGGGAGACACAGGGACCGACAGAGGCACTGAAACTGAGAGAGAGAGAGACAGGGACCGAGTGAGAGAGACACAGGGACTGAGCGAGTCACAGGGACCGAGAGAGAGACACAGGGACTGAGTGAGAGACACAGGGACCGAGAGAGAGACACAGGGACCGAGAGAGAGACACAGGGGCAGAGAGAGACACAGCGACTGAGAGTGTCACAGGGACCGAGAGAGAGACACAGGCACCGAGAGAGACACAGGGACCGAGAAAGACACAGGGAGCAAGAGACAGACACAGGGACCGAGACAGAGACAGGTACCGAGTGAGAGACACAGGACCGAGTGAGAGACAGAGGGACCGAGAGAGAGACACAGGACCGAGAGAAACACAGTGACCGAGAGAGAGAGACAGGGACCGAGAGAGTCACAGGGACTGAGAGAGACACTGGGACCGAGAGAGAGACAGGGACCGAGTTAGACACAGGGATCACGTGCTCACTGTGTGAGAGAGACACAGGGACAGAAAGAGACACAGGGACCGACAGAGAGACAGGGACCGAGAGAGAGACAGGGACCGAGTGAGAGACACAGGGACTGAGTTAAACGCAGGGACCGAGAGAGAGACTCAGGGACCGAGAGAGACACAGGACCGAGAGAGACACAGGGACCGAGAGAGAGACAGTGATCGAGAGAGACACAGGGACTGAAAGAGAGAGACACACGGACTGAGAGAGAGACACAGGGACCGAGTGAGACCCAGGGACCGAGAGAGACACAGGGACCGAGAGAGGCAGAGGGAACGAGAGAGAGACAGTGTCCGAGAGGGACACAGGGACTGGGAGAGAGAGACACAGGGACCTAGAGAGAGACACAAGGACCGAGAGAGACACAGGGACTGGGAGAGGGAGACACAGGGACCGACAGATACACAGGGAACGAGTGAGAGACAAAGGGACTGAGCGAGTCACAGGGACCGAGAGAGACACAGGGACTGAGAGAGAGACACAGGGACCGACAGAGACACAGGGACCGAGAGAGAGACAGTGACCGAGAGAGACACAGGGACTGGGAGAGAGAGACACAGGGACCGAGAGAGAGACACAGGGACCGAGAGGGACACAGGGACCGAGAGAGAGACACAGGGACCGAGAGAAACAGAGTGACCGAGAGAGAGAGACAGGGACCGAGAGAGAGAGACAGGGACCGAGAGAGAGACACAGTGACCGATTGAGACACAGGGACCGAGAGAGTGACAGGGACCGAGTGAGACACAGGGACCGATAGAGAGAGACACAGGGACCGAGAGAGACACAAGGACCTAGAGAGAGACACAGGGACCGAGAGAGTCACAGGGACTGAGAGAGAGACACAGGGACTGACAGAGACACTGAAACTGAGGGAGAGACACAGGGAACGAGAGAGAGACACAGGGACTGAGCGAGTCACAGGGACCGAGAGAGAGACAGGGACCGAGTGAGAGACAGAGGGACCGAGTGAGACACAGGGACCGAGAGAGAGACACAATCGTCCGAGAGGGAAAGACAGGGACCGAGAGAGAGACATAGGGACCGAGTGAGAACAGGGACCCAGAGAGAGACACAGGGACAGAGAGAGACACCAGGACCTAAGAGAGACACAGGGACAGAGTGAAACACAGGGACCGAGAGAGAGACAGGGACCGAGTGAGAGACACAGGGACCGAGTGAAACACAGGACCGAGAGAGAGACTCAGGGACCGAGAGAGACACAGGGACCGAGAGAGAGACACAGAGACCGAGAGAGACACACAGGGACCGAGAGAGGGACACAGGGAACAAGAGAGAGAGAGAGGGATTGAGCGAGTCACAGGGACCGAGAGATACACAGGGACCGAGATGGAGACACAGGAAACGAGCTGACAGAGGTACCGAGTGAGAGACATAGGGACCGAGTGAGAGACACAGGGACCGAGAGAGAGACACAGGGACCAAGAGAGACACAGGGACTGAGACAGAGACAGTGACCGAGAGAGAGACACAAGGACCGAGAGAGACACAGGGACCGAGATGGAGACACAGGGACCGAGCTGACACAGGTACCGAGTGAGAGACACAGGGACCGAGAGAGAGACACAGGGACCGAGAGGGACACAGGGACCGAGAGAGAGACACAGGGACCGAGAGAAACAGAGTGACCGAGAGAGAGAGACAGGGACCGAGAGAGAGAGACAGGGACGGAGAGAGAGACACAGGGAACGAGTGAGACACAGGGACCGAGAGAGACACAGGGGCCGAGAGAGTCACAGGGACCGATAGAGAGAGACACAGGGACCGAGAGAGAGACAAGGACCTCACGTGCTCACTGTGTGAGAGAGTCACAGGGACCGACAGAGACACTGAAACAGAGAGAGAGACAGGGACCGAGTGAGACACAGGGACCGAGAGAGAGATAGGGACCGAGTGAGAGACACAGGGACCGAGTGAGACACAGGGACCGAGAGAGAGACTCAGGGTCCGAGAGAGACACAAGGACCTAAAGAGAGACACAGGGACCGAGAGAGTCATAGGGAACGACAGAGACACTGAAACAGAGAGAGAGACAGGGACCGAGTGAGACTCAGGGACCGAGAGAGAGATAGGGACCGAGTGAGAGACAGAGGGACTGAGTGAGACACAGGGACCGAGAGAGAGACTCAGGGTCCGAGAGAGACACAGGGACCGAGAGAGAGACAGTGATCGAGAGAGACACAGGGACCCAGAGAGAGACACAGGGACCGAGACAGACACAAGGACCTAGAGAGAGACACAGGGACCGAGAGAGTGACAGGGACCGAGTGAGACACAGGGACCGAGAAAGACACAGGGACCGAGAGAGAGACACAGGGAATGACAGAGGCACTGAAACTGAGAGAGAGAGAGACAGGGACCGAGTGAGAGAGACACAGGGACTGAGCGAGTCACAGGGTCCGAGAGAGAGACAGTGACCGAGAGAGACACAGGGACTGAGAGAGAGAGAAACGGGGACCGAGAGAGACAGAGGGACGGATTGAGACACAGCGACCGAGAGAGACACAGGGACCGAGACAGAGAGAAACAGGAACCGAGAGAAAGACACAGGGACCGAGTGAGAGACAGGGACCGAGGGAGAGACACAGGGACCGAGAGAGAGACACAGGGACCGAGAGAGAGACACAGGGACCGAGAGAGAGACACAGGGACCGAGAGAGAGACACAGGGACTGAGAGAGAGACACAGGGACCGAGAGAGTGACAAGGACCGAGTGAGTCACAGCGACTGAGAGAGAGACACAGGGACCCAGAGAGAGACACAGGGACCGAGAGAGACACAAGGACCTAGAGAGAGACACAGGGACCGAGAGAGTCACAGGGACCGAGAGAGAGACACAGGGACTGAGAGAGACACTGGGACCGAGAGAGAGACAGGGACCGAGTGAGACACAGGGACCCAGAGAGAGACACAGGGACAGAAAGAGACACAGGGACCGAGAGAGAGACAGGGACCGAGAGAGAGACAGGACCGAGTGAGAGACACAGGGACCGAGTTAAACGCAGGGACCGAGAGAGAGACTCAGGTACCGAGAGAGACACAGGGACCGAGAGAGACACAGGGACCGAGAGAGAGACAGTGATCGAGAGAGACACAGGGACTGAAAGAGAGAGTCACACGGACTGAGAGAGAGACACAGGGACCGAGTGAGACCCAGGGACCTAGAGAGACACAGGGACCGAGAGAGGCAGAGGGAACGAGAGAGAGACAGTGACCGAGAGGGACACAGGGACTGGGAGAGAGAGACACAGGGACCTAGAGAGAGACACAAGGACCGAGAGAGACACAGGGACTGGGAGAGGGAGACACAGGGACCGAGAGAGACACAGGGACTGAGAGAGAGACACAGGGACCGACAGAGACACAGGGACCGAGAGAGAGACAGTGACCGAGAGAGACACAGGTTCTGGGAGAGAGAGACACAGGGACTGAGTGAGAGACACAGGGACCGAGAGAGAGACACAGGGACCGAGAGGGACACAGGGACCGAGAGAGAGACACAGGGACCGAGAGAAACAGAGTGACCGAGAGAGAGAGACAGGGACCGAGAGAGAGAGACAGGGACCGAGAGAGAGACACAGGGACGATTGAGACACAGGGACCGAGAGAGTGACAGGGACCGAGTGAGACACAGGGACCGATAGAGAGAGACACAGGGACCGAGAGAGAGACAAGGACCTAAAGAGAGACACAGGGACCGAGAGAGTCACAGGGACCGACAGAGACACTGAAACAGAGAGAGAGACAGGGACCGAGTGAGACACAGGGACCGAGAGAGAGATAGGGACCGAGTGAGAGACACAGGGACCGAGTGAGACACAGGGACCGAGAGAGAGACTCAGGGTCCGAGAGAGACACAAGGACCTAAAGAGAGACACAGGGACCGAGAGAGTCACAGGGAACGACAGAGACACTGAAACAGAGAGAGAGACAGGGACCGAGTGAGACTCAGGGACCGAGAGAGAGATAGGGACCGAGTGAGAGACAGAGGGACCGAGTGAGACACAGGGACCGAGAGAGAGACTCAGGGTCCGAGAGAGACACAGGGACCGAGAGAGAGACAGTGATCGAGAGAGACACAGGACTGAAAGAGAGAGACACACGGACCGAGAGAGAGACACAAGGACCGAGAGAGACACAAGGTCCTAAAGAGAGACACAGGGACCGAGTGAGACACAGGGACCGAGAGAGAGACAGGGACCAAGTGAGAGACACAGGGACCGAGTGAAACACAGGGACCGAGAGAGAGACACAGGGACCGAGAGTGACACAGGGACCAAGAGAGACACCAGGACCGAGAGAGACACAGGGACCGAGGGAGAGAGACAGGGTCCGAGAGAGAGAGACACAGGGACCAAATGAGACACAGGGACCGAGAGAGTGACAGGGACCGAGTGAGTCACAGCGACCGAGAGAGAGACACAGGGACCCAGAGAGAGACACAGGGACCGAGAGAGACACAAGGACCTAGAGAGAGACACAGGGACTGAGAGAGTCACAGGGACCGAGAGAGAGACACAGGGACTGAGAGAGAGAGACAGGGACCGAGAAAGACACAGGGAGCAAGAGACAGACACAGGGACCGAGACAGAGACAGGTACCGACTGAGAGACACAGGGACCGAGTGAGAGACACAGGGACCGAGAGAGAGACATAGGGACCGAGTGAGACACAGGGACCCAGAGAGAGACACAGGGACAGAGAGAGACACAAGGACCTAAAGAGAGACACAGGGACCGAGTGAAACACAGGGACCGAGAGAGAGACTCAGGGACCGAGAGAGACACAGGGACCGAGAGAGACACTGGGACCGAGAGAGAGACAGGGACCGAGAGAGGCACAGGGACTGAAAGAGAGAGACACAGGGACCGAGAGAGACACAGGGACCGAGAGAGGCACAGGGACCGAGAGAGGCACAGGGACCGAGAGAGAGACAGTGACCGAGAGGGACACAGGGACTGGGAGAGAGAGACACAGGGACTGAGTGAGAGACACAGGGACCGAGAGAGAGACACAGGGACCGAGAGGGACACAGGGACTGAAAGAGAGACACAGGGACCGAGAGAGACACAGGGACTGGGAGAGAGAGACACAGGGACTGAGTGAGAGACACAGGGACCGAGTGAGAGACACAGAGACCGAGAGAGAGAAACAGGGACCGAGAGAGAGAGACAGGGAACAATAGAGACACAGGTACTGAGTGAGAGACACAAGGACCGAGAGAGACACAGGGACCGAGTGAGAAACAGGCGTGAGAGGGAGACACAGGGACCGAGAGAGACACAGGGACCGAGCGAGACACAGGGACTGAGAGAGAGAGACACAGGCAACGAGAGAGAGACACAGGGACTGAGAGAGAGACACAGGGACTGAGAGAGAGAGACACAGGGACCAAGAGAGACACGAGGACCGAGAGAGACACAGGGGTGAGAGAGAGATACAGGGATCGAGAGAGACACAGGGAACGAGTGAGACACACGGACCGAGGGAGACACAGGGACCGAGAGAGAGACACAAGGACCGAGAGAGAGACACAGGGACTGAGAGAGAGAGACAGGGACCGAGAGAGACACAGGGACCGAGAAAGACACAGGGAGCAAGAGGGAGACACAGGGACCGAGAGAGACACCGGGACCGAGAGAGACACAGTGACCGAGAGAGACACAGGGACTGGGAGAGAGAGACACAGGGACCGAGAGAGAGACACAAGGACCGAGAGAGACACAGGCACCGAGTGAGACACAGGGACTGAGAGAGACACAGGGACTGAGAGAGAGAGAGACACAGCGACCGAGAGAGAGACACAAGGACCGACAGAGACACAGGGACTGAGGGGGATACACAGGGACCGAGCAGACACAGGGACCGAGAGAGAGACACAGAGACCGAGAGAGATACACAGGGACCGAGAGAGGGACGCAGGGAACAAGAGAGAGAGAGAGGGACTGAGCGAGTCACAGGGACCGAGAGAGACACAGGGACCGAGAGAGAGACAGTGACCGAGGGAGAGACACAAGGACCGAGAGATACACAGGGACCGAGATGGAGACACAGGGACCGAGAGAGAGACACAGGGACCGAGTGAGAGACACAGGGACCGAGAGAAACAGAGTGACCGAGAGAGAGAGACAGGGACCGAGAGAGAGAGACAGGTTCCGAGAGAGACACAGGGACCAAGAGAGAGACTCAGGGACCGAGAGAGACACAGGGACCGAGAGAGAGAGACACAGGGACCGAGAGAGACACAAGTACCTGGAGAGAGACACAGGGACCGAGAGAGTCACAGGGACCGAGAGAGAGACAGTGACCGAGAGAGACACAGGGACTGGGAGAGAGAGACACAAGGACCGAGAGAGAGACACAAGGACTGAGAGAGACACAGGCACCGAGTGAGACACAGGGACTGAGAGAGACACAGGGACCGATTGAGACACAGGAGTGAGAGGGAGACACTGGGACCGAGAGAGACACAGGGACCGAGAGAGACACAGGGACAGAGACAGAGAGACACAGGGACCGAGAGAGACACAGGGACCGAGGGAGAGAGACACAGGGACCGAGAGAGAGACAGGGACCGACAGAGACACAGGGGTGAGAGAGAGATACAGGGACGGAGTGAGATACAGGGACCGATGGAGAGAGACACAGGGACCGAGTGAGACACAGGGACCCAGAAAGAGACACAGGGACCGAGAGAGAGACACAGGGACCCAGAGAGAGACACAGGGACCGAGACAGACACAAGGACCTAGAGAGAGACACAGGGACCGAGAGAGTGACAGGGACCGAGTGAGACACAGGGACCGAGAAAGACACAGGGAACGAGAGAGAGACACAGGGAACGACAGAGGCACTGAAACTGAGAGAGAGAGAGACAGGGACCGAGTGAGAGAGACACAGGGACTGAGCGAGTCACAGGGACCGAGAGAGACAGTGACCGAGAGAGACACAGGGACTGAGAGAGAGAGAAACAGGGACCGAGAGAGACAGAGGGACGGATTGAGACACAGCGACCGAGAGAGACACAGGGACCGAGACAGAGAGAAACAGGAACCGAGAGAAAGACACAGGGACCGAGTGAGAGACAGGGACCGAGGGAGAGACACAGGGACCGAGAGAGAGACACAGGGACCGAGAGAGAGACACAGGGACCGAGAGAGAGACACAGGGACTGAGAGAGAGACACAGGGACCGAGAGAGTGACAAGGACCGAGTGAGTCACAGCGACTGAGAGAGAGACACAGGGACCGAGAGAGAGACACAGGGACCGAGAGAGAGTCACAGGGACCGAGAGAGAGACACAGGGACTGAGAGAGAGACACAGGGACCGAGAGAGTGACAAGGACCGAGTGAGTCACAGCGACTGAGAGAGAGACACAGGGACCGAGAGAGACACAAGGACCTAGAGAGAGACACAGGGACCGAGAGAGTCACAGGGACCGAGAGAGAGACACAGGGACTGAGAGAGACACTGGGACCGAGAGAGAGACAGGGACCGAGTGAGACACAGGGACCCAGAGAGAGACACAGGGACAGAAAGAGACACAGGGACCGAGAGAGAGACAGGGACCGAGAGAGAGACAGGGACCGAGTGAGAGACACAGGGACCGAGTTAAACGCAGGGACCGAGAGAGAGACTCAGGTACCGAGAGAGACACAGGGACCGAGAGAGACACAGGGACCGAGAGAGAGACAGTGATCGAGAGAGACACAGGGACTGAAAGAGAGAGTCACACGGACTGAGAGAGAGACACAGGGACCGAGTGAGACCCAGGGACCTAGAGAGACACAGGGACCGAGAGAGGCAGAGGGAACGAGAGAGAGACAGTGACCGAGAGGGACACAGGGACTGGGAGAGAGAGACACAGGGACCTAGAGAGAGACACAAGGACCGAGAGAGACACAGGGACTGGGAGAGGGAGACACAGGGACCGAGAGAGACACAGGGACTGAGAGAGAGACACAGGGACCGACAGAGACACAGGGACCGAGAGAGAGACAGTGACCGAGAGAGACACAGGTTCTGGGAGAGAGAGACACAGGGACTGAGTGAGAGACACAGGGACCGAGAGAGAGACACAGGGACCGAGAGGGACACAGGGACCGAGAGAGAGACACAGGGACCGAGAGAAACAGAGTGACCGAGAGAGAGAGACAGGGACCGAGAGAGAGAGACAGGGACCGAGAGAGAGACACAGGGACCGATTGAGACACAGGGACCGAGAGAGTGACAGGGACCGAGTGAGACACAGGGACCGATAGAGAGAGACACAGGGACCGAGAGAGAGACAAGGACCTAAAGAGAGACACAGGGACCGAGAGAGTCACAGGGACCGACAGAGACACTGAAACAGAGAGAGAGACAGGGACCGAGTGAGACACAGGGACCGAGAGAGAGATAGGGACCGAGTAAGAGACACAGGGACCGAGTGAGACACAGGGACCGAGACAGAGACTCAGGGTCCGAGAGAGACACAAGGACCTAAAGAGAGACACAGGGACCGAGAGAGTCACAGGGAACGACAGAGACACTGAAACAGAGAGAGAGACAGGGACCGAGTGAGACTCAGGGACCGAGAGAGAGATAGGGACCGAGTGAGAGACAGAGGGACCGAGTGAGACACAGGGACCGAGAGAGAGACTCAGGGTCCGAGAGAGACACAGGGACCGAGAGAGAGACAGTGATCGAGAGAGACACAGGGACTGAAAGAGAGAGACACACGGACCGAGAGAGAGACACAAGGACCGAGAGAGACACAAGGTCCTAAAGAGAGACACAGGGACCGAGTGAGACACAGGGACCGAGAGAGAGACAGGGACCAAGTGAGAGACACAGGGACCGAGTGAAACACAGGGACCGAGAGAGAGACACAGGGACCGAGAGAGACACAGGGACCAAGAGAGACACCAGGACCGAGAGAGACACAGGGACCGAGGGAGAGAGACAGGGTCCGAGAGAGAGAGAGACACAGGGACCAAATGAGACACAGGGACCGAGAGAGTGACAGGGACCGAGTGAGTCACAGCGACCGAGAGAGAGACACAGGGACCCAGAGAGAGACACAGGGACCGAGAGAGACACAAGGACCTAGAGAGAGACACAGGGACCGAGAGAGTCACAGGGACCGAGAGAGAGACACAGGGACTGAGAGAGAGAGACAGGGACCGAGAAAGACACAGGGAGCAAGAGACAGACACAGGGACCGAGACAGAGACAGGTACCGACTGAGAGACACAGGGACCGAGTGAGAGACACAGGGACCGAGAGAGAGACATAGGGACCGAGTGAAACACAGGGACCCAGAGAGAGACACAGGGACAGAGAGAGACACAAGGACCTAAAGAGAGACACAGGGACCGAGTGAAACACAGGGACCGAGAGAGAGACTCAGGGACCGAGAGAGACACAGGGACCGAGAGAGACACTGGGACCGAGAGAGAGACAGGGACCGAGAGAGGCACAGTGACTGAAAGAGAGAGACACAGGGACCGAGAGAGACACAGGGACCGAGAGAGGCACAGGGACCGAGAGAGGCACAGGGACCGAGAGAGAGACAGTGACCGAGAGGGACACAGGGACTGGGAGAGAGAGACACAGGGACTGAGTGAGAGACACAGGGACCGAGAGAGAGACACAGGGACCGAGAGGGACACAGGGACTGAAAGAGAGACACAGGGACCGAGAGAGACACAGGGACTGGGAGAGAGAGACACAGGGACTGAGTGAGAGACACAGGGACCGAGAGGGACACAGGGACCGAGAGAAACAGAGTGACCGAGAGAGAGAGACAGGGACCGAGAGAGAGAGACACAGGGACCGAGAGGGACACAGGGACCGAGTGAGAGACAGAGGGACCGATTGAGACACAGGGACTGACAGAGACACTGAAACGGAGAGAGAGACACAGGGACCGAGTGAGACACAGGGACCGAGAGAGAGACACAGGGACCGAGAGAGACACAGGGACCGAGTGAGAGACACAGGGACCGAGTGAGACACAGGGACTGGGAGAGAGAGACACAGGGAACGAGAGGGAGACACAGGGACCGACAGAGGCACTGAAACTGAGAGAGAGAGAGACAGGGACCGAGTGAGAGAGACACAGGGACTGAGCGAGTCACAGGGACCGAGAGAGAGACACAGGGACTGAGTGAGAGACACAGGGACCGAGAGAGAGACACAGGGACCGAGAGAGAGACACAGGGGCAGAGAGAGACACAGCGACTGAGAGTGTCACAGGGACCGAGAGAGAGACACAGGCACCGAGAGAGACACAGGGACCGAGAAAGACACAGGGAGCAAGAGACAGACACAGGGACCGAGAGAGAGACAGGGACCGACAGAGACACAGGGGTGAGAGAGAGATACAGGGACGGAGTGAGATACAGGGACCGATGGAGAGAGACACAGGGACCGAGTGAGACACAGGGACCCAGAGAGAGACACAGGGACCGAGAGAGAGACACAGGGACCCAGAGAGAGACACAGGGACCGAGACAGACACAAGGACCTAGAGAGAGACACAGGGACCGAGAGAGTGACAGGGACCGAGTGAGACACAGGGACCGAGAAAGAAACAGGGACCGAGAGAGAGACACAGGGAACGACAGAGGCACTGAAACTGAGAGAGAGAGAGACAGGGACCGAGTGAGAGAGACACAGGGACTGAGCGAGTCACAGGGACCGAGAGAGACAGTGACCGAGAGAGACACAGGGACTGAGAGAGAGAGAAACAGGGACCGAGAGAGACAGAGGGACGGATTGAGACACAGCGACCGAGAGAGACACAGGGACCGAGACAGAGAGAAACAGGAACCGAGAGAAAGACACAGGGACCGAGTGAGAGACAGGGACCGAGGGAGAGACACAGGGACCGAGAGAGAGACACAGGGACCGAGAGAGAGACACAGGGACCGAGAGAGAGACACAGGGACTGAGAGAGAGACACAGGGACCGAGAGAGTGACAAGGACCGAGTGAGTCACAGCGACTGAGAGAGAGACACAGGGACCCAGAGAGAGACACAGGGACCGAGAGAGACACAAGGACCTAGAGAGAGACACAGGGACCGAGAGAGTCACAGGGACCGAGAGAGAGACACAGGGACTGAGAGAGACACTGGGACCGAGAGAGAGACAGGGACCGAGTGAGACACAGGGACCCAGAGAGAGACACAGGGACAGAAAGAGACACAGGGACCGAGAGAGAGACAGGGACCGAGAGAGAGACAGGGACCGAGTGAGAGACACAGGGACCGAGTTAAACGCAGGGACCGAGAGAGAGACTCAGGTACCGAGAGAGACACAGGGACCGAGAGAGACACAGGGACCGAGAGAGAGACAGTGATCGAGAGAGACACAGGGACTGAAAGAGAGAGTCACACGGACTGAGAGAGAGACACAGGGACCGAGTGAGACCCAGGGACCTAGAGAGACACAGGGACCGAGAGAGGCAGAGGGAACGAGAGAGAGACAGTGACCGAGAGGGACACAGGGACTGGGAGAGAGAGACACAGGGACCTAGAGAGAGACACAAGGACCGAGAGAGACACAGGGACTGGGAGAGGGAGACACAGGGACCGAGAGAGACACAGGGACTGAGAGAGAGACACAGGGACCGACAGAGACACAGGGACCGAGAGAGAGACAGTGACCGAGAGAGACACAGGTTCTGGGAGAGAGAGACACAGGGACTGAGTGAGAGACACAGGGACCGAGAGAGAGACACAGGGACCGAGAGGGACACAGGGACCGAGAGAGAGACACAGGGACCGAGAGAAACAGAGTGACCGAGAGAGAGAGACAGGGACCGAGAGAGAGAGACAGGGACCGAGAGAGAGACACAGGGACCGATTGAGACACAGGGACCGAGAGAGTGACAGGGACCGAGTGAGACACAGGGACCGATAGAGAGAGACACAGGGACCGAGAGAGAGACAAGGACCTAAAGAGAGACACAGGGACCGAGAGAGTCACAGGGACCGACAGAGACACTGAAACAGAGAGAGAGACAGGGACCGAGTGAGACACAGGGACCGAGAGAGAGATAGGGACCGAGTAAGAGACACAGGGACCGAGTGAGACACAGGGACCGAGACAGAGACTCAGGGTCCGAGAGAGACACAAGGACCTAAAGAGAGACACAGGGACCGAGAGAGTCACAGGGAACGACAGAGACACTGAAACAGAGAGAGAGACAGGGACCGAGTGAGACTCAGGGACCGAGAGAGAGATAGGGACCGAGTGAGAGACAGAGGGACCGAGTGAGACACAGGGACCGAGAGAGAGACTCAGGGTCCGAGAGAGACACAGGGACCGAGAGAGAGACAGTGATCGAGAGAGACACAGGGACTGAAAGAGAGAGACACACGGACCGAGAGAGAGACACAAGGACCGAGAGAGACACAAGGTCCTAAAGAGAGACACAGGGACCGAGTGAGACACAGGGACCGAGAGAGAGACAGGGACCAAGTGAGAGACACAGGGACCGAGTGAAACACAGGGACCGAGAGAGAGACACAGGGACCGAGAGAGACACAGGGACCAAGAGAGACACCAGGACCGAGAGAGACACAGGGACCGAGGGAGAGAGACAGGGTCCGAGAGAGAGAGACACAGGGACCAAATGAGACACAGGGACCGAGAGAGTGACAGGGACCGAGTGAGTCACAGCGACCGAGAGAGAGACACAGGGACCCAGAGAGAGACACAGGGACCGAGAGAGACACAAGGACCTAGAGAGAGACACAGGGACCGAGAGAGTCACAGGGACCGAGAGAGAGACACAGGGACTGAGAGAGAGAGACAGGGACCGAGAAAGACACAGGGAGCAAGAGACAGACACAGGGACCGAGACAGAGACAGGTACCGACTGAGAGACACAGGGACCGAGTGAGAGACACAGGGACCGAGAGAGAGACATAGGGACCGAGTGAGACACAGGGACCCAGAGAGAGACACAGGGACAGAGAGAGACACAAGGACCTAAAGAGAGACACAGGGACCGAGTGAAACACAGGGACCGAGAGAGAGACTCAGGGACCGAGAGAGACACAGGGACCGAGAGAGACACTGGGACCGAGAGAGAGACAGGGACCGAGAGAGGCACAGTGACTGAAAGAGAGAGACACAGGGACCGAGAGAGACACAGGGACCGAGAGAGGCACAGGGACCGAGAGAGGCACAGGGACCGAGAGAGAGATAGTGACCGAGAGGGACACAGGGACTGGGAGAGAGAGACACAGGGACTGAGTGAGAGACACAGGGACCGAGAGAGAGACACAGGGACCGAGAGGGACACAGGGACTGAAAGAGAGACACAGGGACCGAGAGAGACACAGGGACTGGGAGAGAGAGACACAGGGACTGAGTGAGAGACACAGGGACCGAGAGAGAGACACAGGGACCGAGAGGGACACAGGGACCGAGAGAAACAGAGTGACCGAGAGAGAGAGACAGGGACCGAGAGAGAGAGACACAGGGACCGAGAGGGACACAGGGACCGAGTGAGAGACAGAGGGACCGATTGAGACACAGGGACTGACAGAGACACTGAAACGGAGAGAGAGACACAGGGACCGAGTGAGACACAGGGACCGAGAGAGAGACACAGGGACCGAGAGAGACACAGGGACCGAGTGAGAGACACAGGGACCGAGTGAGACACAGGGACTGGGAGAGAGAGACACAGGGAACGAGAGGGAGACACAGGGACCGACAGAGGCACTGAAACTGAGAGAGAGAGAGACAGGGACCGAGTGAGAGAGACACAGGGACTGAGCGAGTCACAGGGACCGAGAGAGAGACACAGGGACTGAGTGAGAGACACAGGGACCGAGAGAGAGACACAGGGACCGAGAGAGAGACACAGGGGCAGAGAGAGACACAGCGACTGAGAGTGTCACAGGGACCGAGAGAGAGACACAGGCACCGAGAGAGACACAGGGACCGAGAAAGACACAGGGAGCAAGAGACAGACACAGGGACCGAGAGAGAGACAGGGACCGACAGAGACACAGGGGTGAGAGAGAGATACAGGGACGGAGTGAGATACAGGGACCGATGGAGAGAGACACAGGGACCGAGTGAGACACAGGGACCCAGAGAGAGACACAGGGACCGAGAGAGAGACACAGGGACCCAGAGAGAGACACAGGGACCGAGACAGACACAAGGACCTAGAGAGAGACACAGGGACCGAGAGAGTGACAGGGACCGAGTGAGACACAGGGACCGAGAAAGACACAGGGACCGAGAGAGAGACACAGGGAACGACAGAGGCACTGAAACTGAGAGAGAGAGAGACAGGGACCGAGTGAGAGAGACACAGGGACTGAGCGAGTCACAGGGACCGAGAGAGACAGTGACCGAGAGAGACACAGGGACTGAGAGAGAGAGAAACAGGGACCGAGAGAGACAGAGGGACGGATTGAGACACAGCGACCGAGAGAGACACAGGGACCGAGACAGAGAGAAACAGGAACCGAGAGAAAGACACAGGGACCGAGTGAGAGACAGGGACCGAGGGAGAGACACAGGGACCGAGAGAGAGACACAGGGACCGAGAGAGAGACACAGGGACCGAGAGAGAGACACAGGGACTGAGAGAGAGACATAGGGACCGAGAGAGTGACAAGGACCGAGTGAGTCACAGCGACTGAGAGAGAGACACAGGGACCCAGAGAGAGACACAGGGACCGAGAGAGACACAAGGACCTAGAGAGAGACACAGGGACCGAGAGAGTCACAGGGACCGAGAGAGAGACACAGGGACTGAGAGAGACACTGGGACCGAGAGAGAGACAGGGACCGAGTGAGACACAGGGACCCAGAGAGAGACACAGGGACAGAAAGAGACACAGGGACCGAGAGAGAGACAGGGACCGAGAGAGAGACAGGGACCGAGTGAGAGACACAGGGACCGAGTTAAACGCAGGGACCGAGAGAGAGACTCAGGTACCGAGAGAGACACAGGGACCGAGAGAGACACAGGGACCGAGAGAGAGACAGTGATCGAGAGAGACACAGGGACTGAAAGAGAGAGTCACACGGACTGAGAGAGAGACACAGGGACCGAGTGAGACCCAGGGACCTAGAGAGACACAGGGACCGAGAGAGGCAGAGGGAACGAGAGAGAGACAGTGACCGAGAGGGACACAGGGACTGGGAGAGAGAGACACAGGGACCTAGAGAGAGACACAAGGACCGAGAGAGACACAGGGACTGGGAGAGGGAGACACAGGGACCGAGAGAGACACAGGGACTGAGAGAGAGACACAGGGACCGACAGAGACACAGGGACCGAGAGAGAGACAGTGACCGAGAGAGACACAGGTTCTGGGAGAGAGAGACACAGGGACTGAGTGAGAGACACAGGGACCGAGAGAGAGACACAGGGACCGAGAGGGACACAGGGACCGAGAGAGAGACACAGGGACCGAGAGAAACAGAGTGACCGAGAGAGAGAGACAGGGACCGAGAGAGAGAGACAGGGACCGAGAGAGAGACACAGGGACCGATTGAGACACAGGGACCGAGAGAGTGACAGGGACCGAGTGAGACACAGGGACCGATAGAGAGAGACACAGGGACCGAGAGAGAGACAAGGACCTAAAGAGAGACACAGGGACCGAGAGAGTCACAGGGACCGACAGAGACACTGAAACAGAGAGAGAGACAGGGACCGAGTGAGACACAGGGACCGAGAGAGAGATAGGGACCGAGTAAGAGACACAGGGACCGAGTGAGACACAGGGACCGAGACAGAGACTCAGGGTCCGAGAGAGACACAAGGACCTAAAGAGAGACACAGGGACCGAGAGAGTCACAGGGAACGACAGAGACACTGAAACAGAGAGAGAGACAGGGACCGAGTGAGACTCAGGGACCGAGAGAGAGATAGGGACCGAGTGAGAGACAGAGGGACCGAGTGAGACACAGGGACCGAGAGAGAGACTCAGGGTCCGAGAGAGACACAGGGACCGAGAGAGAGACAGTGATCGAGAGAGACACAGGGACTGAAAGAGAGAGACACACGGACCGAGAGAGAGACACAAGGACCGAGAGAGACACAAGGTCCTAAAGAGAGACACAGGGACCGAGTGAGACACAGGGACCGAGAGAGAGACAGGGACCAAGTGAGAGACACAGGGACCGAGTGAAACACAGGGACCGAGAGAGAGACACAGGGACCGAGAGAGACACAGGGACCAAGAGAGACACCAGGACCGAGAGAGACACAGGGACCGAGGGAGAGAGACAGGGTCCGAGAGAGAGAGACACAGGGACCAAATGAGACACAGGGACCGAGAGAGTGACAGGGACCGAGTGAGTCACAGCGACCGAGAGAGAGACACAGGGACCCAGAGAGAGACACAGGGACCGAGAGAGACACAAGGACCTAGAGAGAGACACAGGGACCGAGAGAGTCACAGGGACCGAGAGAGAGACACAGGGACTGAGAGAGAGAGACAGGGACCGAGAAAGACACAGGGAGCAAGAGACAGACACAGGGACCGAGACAGAGACAGGTACCGACTGAGAGACACAGGGACCGAGTGAGAGACACAGGGACCGAGAGAGAGACATAGGGACCGAGTGAGACACAGGGACCCAGAGAGAGACACAGGGACAGAGAGAGACACAAGGACCTAAAGAGAGACACAGGGACCGAGTGAAACACAGGGACCGAGAGAGAGACTCAGGGACCGAGAGAGACACAGGGACCGAGAGAGACACTGGGACCGAGAGAGAGACAGGGACCGAGAGAGGCACAGTGACTGAAAGAGAGAGACACAGGGACCGAGAGAGACACAGGGACCGAGAGAGGCACAGGGACCGAGAGAGGCACAGGGACCGAGAGAGAGACAGTGACCGAGAGGGACACAGGGACTGGGAGAGAGAGACACAGGGACTGAGTGAGAGACACAGGGACCGAGAGAGAGACACAGGGACCGAGAGGGACACAGGGACTGAAAGAGAGACACAGGGACCGAGAGAGACACAGGGACTGGGAGAGAGAGACACAGGGACTGAGTGAGAGACACAGGGACCGAGAGAGAGACACAGGGACCGAGAGGGACACAGGGACCGAGAGAAACAGAGTGACCGAGAGAGAGAGACAGGGACCGAGAGAGAGAGACACAGGGACCGAGAGGGACACAGGGACCGAGTGAGAGACAGAGGGACCGATTGAGACACAGGGACTGACAGAGACACTGAAACGGAGAGAGAGACACAGGGACCGAGTGAGACACAGGGACCGAGAGAGAGACACAGGGACCGAGAGAGACACAGGGACCGAGTGAGAGACACAGGGACCGAGTGAGACACAGGGACTGGGAGAGAGAGACACAGGGAACGAGAGGGAGACACAGGGACCGACAGAGGCACTGAAACTGAGAGAGAGAGAGACAGGGACCGAGTGAGAGAGACACAGGGACTGAGCGAGAGACACAGGGACCGAGAGAGAGACACAGGGACCGAGAGAGAGACACAAGGGCAGAGAGAGACACAGCGACTGAGAGTGTCACAGGGACCGAGAGAGAGACACAGGCACCGAGAGAGACACAGGGACCGAGAAAGACACAGGGAGCAAGAGACAGACACAGGGACCGAGACAGAGACAGGTACCGAGTGAGAGACACAGGGACCGAGTGAGAGACAGAGGGACCGAGAGAGAGACACAGGGACCGAGAGAAACACAGTGACCGAGAGAGAGAGACAGGGACCGAGAGAGTCACAGGGACTGAGAGAGACACTGGGACCGAGAGAGAGACAGGGACCGAGTTAGACACAGGGACCCAGAGAGAGACACAGGGACAGAAAGAGACACAGGGACCGACAGAGAGACAGGGACCGAGAGAGAGACAGGGACCGAGTGAGAGACACAGGGACTGAGTTAAACGCAGGGACCGAGAGAGAGACTCAGGGACCGAGAGAGACACAGGGACCGAGAGAGAGACAGTGATCGAGAGAGACACAGGGACTGAAAGAGAGAGACACACGGACTGAGAGAGAGACACAGGGACCGAGTGAGACCCAGGGACCGAGAGAGACACAGGGACCGAGAGAGGCAGAGGGAACGAGAGAGAGACAGTGTCCGAGAGGGACACAGGGACTGGGAGAGAGAGACACAGGGACCTAGAGAGAGACACAATGACCGAGAGAGACACAGGGACTGGGAGAGGGAGACACAGGGACCGACAGATACACAGGGAACGAGTGAGAGACAAAGGGACTGAGCGAGTCACAGGGACCGAGAGAGACACAGGGACTGAGAGAGAGACACAGGGACCGACAGAGACACAGGGACCGAGAGAGAGACAGTGACCGAGAGAGACACAGGGACTGGGAGAGAGAGACACAGGGACCGAGAGAGAGACACAGGGACCGAGAGGGACACAGGGACCGAGAGAGAGACACAGGGACCGAGAGAAACAGAGTGACCGAGAGAGAGAGACAGGGACCGAGAGAGAGAGACAGGGACCGAGAGAGAGACACAGGGACCGATTGAGACACAGGGACCGAGAGAGTGACAGGGACCGAGTGAGACACAGGGACCGATAGAGAGAGACACAGGGACCGAGAGAGACACAAGGACCTAGAGAGAGACACAGGGACCGAGAGAGTCACAGGGACTGAGAGAGAGACACAGGGACTGACAGAGACACTGAAACTGAGGGAGAGACACAGGGACCGAGAGAGAGACACAGGGACTGAGCGAGTCACAGGGACCGAGAGAGAGACAGGGACCGAGTGAGAGACAGAGGGACCGAGTGAGACACAGGGACCGAGAGAGAGACACAATCGTCCGAGAGGGAAAGACAGGGACCGAGAGAGAGACATAGGGACCGAGTGAGAACAGGGACCCAGAGAGAGACACAGGGACAGAGAGAGACACCAGGACCTAAAGAGAGACACAGGGACCGAGTGAGACACAGGGACCGAGAGAGAGACAGGGACCGAGTGAGAGACACAGGGACCGAGTGAAACACAGGGACCGAGAGAGAGACTCAGGGACCGAGAGAGACACAGGGACCGAGAGAGAGACACAGAGACCGAGAGAGACACACAGGGACCGAGAGAGGGACACAGGGAACAAGAGAGAGAGAGAGGGATTGAGCGAGTCACAGGGACCGAGAGATACACAGGGACCGAGATGGAGACACAGGAAACGAGCTGACAGAGGTACCGAGTGAGAGACATAGGGACCGAGTGAGAGACACAGGGACCGAGAGAGAGACACAGGGACCAAGAGAGACACAGGGACTGAGACAGAGACAGTGACCGAGAGAGAGACACAAGGACCGAGAGAGACACAGGGACCGAGATGGAGACACAGGGACCGAGCTGACACAGGTACCGAGTGAGAGACACAGGGACCGAGAGAGAGACACAGGGACCGAGAGGGACACAGGGACCGAGAGAGAGACACAGGGACCGAGAGAAACAGAGTGACCGAGAGAGAGAGACAGGGACCGAGAGAGAGAGACAGGGACGGAGAGAGAGACACAGGGAACGAGTGAGACACAGGGACCGAGAGAGACACAGGGGCCGAGAGAGTCACAGGGACCGATAGAGAGAGACACAGGGACCGAGAGAGAGACAAGGACCTAAAGAGAGACACAGGGACCGAGAGAGTCACAGGGACCGACAGAGACACTGAAACAGAGAGAGAGACAGGGACCGAGTGAGACACAGGGACCGAGAGAGAGATAGGGACCGAGTGAGAGACACAGGGACCGAGTGAGACACAGGGACCGAGAGAGAGACTCAGGGTCCGAGAGAGACACAAGGACCTAAAGAGAGACACAGGGACCGAGAGAGTCACAGGGAACGACAGAGACACTGAAACAGAGAGAGAGACAGGAACCGAGTGAGACTCAGGGACCGAGAGAGAGATAGGGACCGAGTGAGAGACAGAGGGACCGAGTGAGACACAGGGACCGAGAGAGAGACTCAGGGTCCGAGAGAGACACAGGGACCGAGAGAGAGACAGTGATCGAGAGAGACACAGGGACTGAAAGAGAGAGACACACGGACCGAGAGAGAGACACAAGGACCGAGAGAGACACAAGGTCCTAAAGAGAGACACAGGGACCGAGTGAGACACAGGGACCGAGAGAGAGACAGGGACCAAGTGAGAGACACAGGGACCGAGTGAAACACAGGGACCGAGAGAGAGACACAGGGACCGAGAGAGACACAGGGACCAAGAGAGACACCAGGACCGAGAGAGACACAGGGACCGAGGGAGAGAGACAGAGTCCGAGAGAGAGAGACACAGGGACCAAATGAGACACAGGGACCGAGAGAGTGACAGGGACCGAGTGAGTCACAGCGACCGAGAGAGAGACACAGGGACCGAGAGAGACACAAGGACCTAGAGAGAGACACAGGGACCGAGAGAGTCACAGGGACCGAGAGAGAGACACAGGGACTGAGAGAGAGAGACAGGGACCGAGAAAGACACAGGGAGCAAGAGACAGACACAGGGACCGAGACAGAGACAGGTACCGACTGAGAGACACAGGGACCGAGTGAGAGACACAGGGACCGAGAGAGAGACATAGGGACCGAGTGAGACACAGGGACCCAGAGAGAGACACAGGGACAGAGAGAGACACAAGGACCTAAAGAGAGACACAGGGACCGAGTGAAACACAGGGACCGAGAGAGAGACTCAGGGACCGAGAGAGACACAGGGACCGAGAGAGACACTGGGACCGAGAGAGAGACAGGGACCGAGAGAGGCACAGGGACTGAAAGAGAGAGACACAGGGACCGAGAGAGACACAGGGACCGAGAGAGGCACAGGGACCGAGAGAGGCACAGGGACCGAGAGAGAGACAGTGACCGAGAGGGACACAGGGACTGGGAGAGAGAGACACAGGGACTGAGTGAGAGACACAGGGACCGAGAGAGAGACACAGGGACCGAGAGGGACACAGGGACTGAAAGAGAGACACAGGGACCGAGAGAGACACAGGGACTGGGAGAGAGAGACACAGGGACTGAGTGAGAGACACAGGGACCGAGTGAGAGACACAGAGACCGAGAGAGAGAAACAGGGACCGAGAGAGAGAGACAGGGAACAATAGAGACACAGGTACTGAGTGAGAGACACAAGGACCGAGAGAGACACAGGGACCGAGTGAGAAACAGGCGTGAGAGGGAGACACAGGGACCGAGAGAGACACAGGGACCGAGCGAGACACAGGGACTGAGAGAGAGAGACACAGGCAACGAGAGAGAGACACAGGGACTGAGAGAGAGACACAGGGACTGAGAGAGAGAGACACAGGGACCAAGAGAGACACGAGGACCGAGAGAGACACAGGGGTGAGAGAGAGATACAGGGACCGAGAGAGACACAGGGAACGAGTGAGACACACGGACCGAGGGAGACACAGGGACCGAGAGAGAGACACAAGGACCGAGAGAGAGACACAGGGACTGAGAGAGAGAGACAGGGACCGAGAGAGACACAGGGACCGAGAAAGACACAGGGAGCAAGAGGGAGACACAGGGACCGAGAGAGACACCGGGACCGAGAGAGACACAGTGACCGAGAGAGACACAGGGACTGGGAGAGAGAGACACAGGGACCGAGAGAGAGACACAAGGACCGAGAGAGACACAGGCACCGAGTGAGACACAGGGACTGAGAGAGACACAGGGACTGAGAGAGAGAGAGACACAGCGACCGAGAGAGAGACACAAGGACCGACAGAGACACAGGGACTGAGGGGGATACACAGGGACCGAGCAGACACAGGGACCGAGAGAGAGACACAGAGACCGAGAGAGATACACAGGGACCGAGAGAGGGACGCAGGGAACAAGAGAGAGAGAGAGGGACTGAGCGAGTCACAGGGACCGAGAGAGACACAGGGACCGAGAGAGAGACAGTGACCGAGGGAGAGACACAAGGACCGAGAGATACACAGGGACCGAGATGGAGACACAGGGACCGAGAGAGAGACACAGGGACCGAGTGAGAGACACAGGGACCGAGAGAAACAGAGTGACCGAGAGAGAGAGACAGGGACCGAGAGAGAGAGACAGGTTCCGAGAGAGACACAGGGACCAAGAGAGAGACTCAGGGACCGAGAGAGACACAGGGACCGAGAGAGAGAGACACAGGGACCGAGAGAGACACAAGGACCTGGAGAGAGACACAGGGACCGAGAGAGTCACAGGGACCGAGAGAGAGACAGTGACCGAGAGAGACAGAGGGACTGGGAGAGAGAGACACAAGGACCGAGAGAGAGACACAAGGACCGAGAGAGACACAGGCACCGAGTGAGACACAGGGACTGAGAGAGACACAGGGACCGATTGAGACACAGGAGTGAGAGGGAGACACTGGGACCGAGAGAGACACAGGGACCGAGAGAGACACAGGGACAGAGACAGAGAGACACAGGGACCGAGGGAGACACAGGGACCGAGGGAGAGAGACACAGGGACCGAGAGAGAGACAGGGACCGACAGAGACACAGTGGTGAGAGAGAGATACAGGGACGGAGTGAGATACAGGGACCGATGGAGAGAGACACAGGGACCGAGTGAGACACAGGGACCCAGAGAGAGACACAGGGACCGAGAGAGAGACACAGGGACCCAGAGAGAGACACAGGGACCGAGACAGACACAAGGACCTAGAGAGAGACACAGGGACCGAGAGAGACACAGGGACCGAGAGAGACACAGGGACCGAGAGAGAGACAGTGATCGAGAGAGACACAGGGACTGAAAGAGAGAGACACACGGACTGAGAGAGAGACACAGGGACCGAGAGAGAGACACAGGGACCGAGAGAGAGACACAGGGGCAGAGAGAGACACAGCGACTGAGAGTGTCACAGGGACCGAGAGAGAGACACAGGCACCGAGAGAGACACAGGGACCGAGAAAGACACAGGGAGCAAGAGACAGACACAGGGACCGAGACAGAGACAGGTACCGAGTGAGAGACACAGGGACCGAGTGAGAGACAGAGGGACCGAGAGAGAGACACAGGGACCGAGAGAAACACAGTGACCGAGAGAGAGAGACAGGGACCGAGAGAGTCACAGGGACTGAGAGAGACACTGGGACCGAGAGAGAGACAGGGACCGAGTTAGACACAGGGACCCAGAGAGAGACACAGGGACAGAAAGAGACACAGGGACCGACAGAGAGACAGGGACCGAGAGAGAGACAGGGACCGAGTGAGAGACACAGGGACTGAGTTAAACGCAGGGACCGAGAGAGAGACTCAGGGACCGAGAGAGACACAGGGACCGAGAGAGACACAGGGACCGAGAGAGAGACAGTGATCGAGAGAGACACAGGGACTGAAAGAGAGAGACACACGGACTGAGAGAGAGACACAGGGACCGAGTGAGACCCAGGGACCGAGAGAGACACAGGGACCGAGAGAGGCAGAGGGAACGAGAGAGAGACAGTGTCCGAGAGGGACACAGGGACTGGGAGAGAGAGACACAGGGACCTAGAGAGAGACACAATGACCGAGAGAGACACAGGGACTGGGAGAGGGAGACACAGGGACCGACAGATACACAGGGAACGAGTGAGAGACAAAGGGACTGAGCGAGTCACAGGGACCGAGAGAGACACAGGGACTGAGAGAGAGACACAGGGACCGACAGAGACACAGGGACCGAGAGAGAGACAGTGACCGAGAGAGACACAGGGACTGGGAGAGAGAGACACAGGGACCGAGAGAGAGACACAGGGACCGAGAGGGACACAGGGACCGAGAGAGAGACACAGGGACCGAGAGAAACAGAGTGACCGAGAGAGAGAGACAGGGACCGAGAGAGAGAGACAGGGACCGAGAGAGAGACACAGGGACCGATTGAGACACAGGGACCGAGAGAGTGACAGGGACCGAGTGAGACACAGGGACCGATAGAGAGAGACACAGGGACCGAGAGAGACACAAGGACCTAGAGAGAGACACAGGGACCGAGAGAGTCACAGGGACTGAGAGAGAGACACAGGGACTGACAGAGACACTGAAACTGAGGGAGAGACACAGGGACCGAGAGAGAGACACAGGGACTGAGCGAGTCACAGGGACCGAGAGAGAGACAGGGACCGAGTGAGAGACAGAGGGACCGAGTGAGACACAGGGACCGAGAGAGAGACACAATCGTCCGAGAGGGAAAGACAGGGACCGAGAGAGAGACATAGGGACCGAGTGAGAACAGGGACCCAGAGAGAGACACAGGGACAGAGAGAGACACCAGGACCTAAAGAGAGACACAGGGACCGAGTGAGACACAGGGACCGAGAGAGAGACAGGGACCGAGTGAGAGACACAGGGACCGAGTGAAACACAGGGACCGAGAGAGAGACTCAGGGACCGAGAGAGACACAGGGACCGAGAGAGAGACACAGAGACCGAGAGAGACACACAGGGACCGAGAGAGGGACACAGGGAACAAGAGAGAGAGAGAGGGATTGAGCGAGTCACAGGGACCGAGAGATACACAGGGACCGAGATGGAGACACTGGAAACGAGCTGACAGAGGTACCGAGTGAGAGACATAGGGACCGAGTGAGAGACACAGGGACCGAGAGAGAGACACAGGGACCAAGAGAGACACAGGGACTGAGACAGAGACAGTGACCGAGAGAGAGACACAAGGACCGAGAGAGACACAGGGACCGAGATGGAGACACAGGGACCGAGCTGACACAGGTACCGAGTGAGAGACACAGGGACCGAGAGAGAGACACAGGGACCGAGAGGGACACAGGGACCGAGAGAGAGACACAGGGACCGAGAGAAACAGAGTGACCGAGAGAGAGAGACAGGGACCGAGAGAGAGAGACAGGGACGGAGAGAGAGACACAGGGAACGAGTGAGACACAGGGACCGAGAGAGACACAGGGGCCGAGAGAGTCACAGGGACCGATAGAGAGAGACACAGGGACCGAGAGAGAGACAAGGACCTAAAGAGAGACACAGGGACCGAGAGAGTCACAGGGACCGACAGAGACACTGAAACAGAGAGAGAGACAGGGACCGAGTGAGACACAGGGACCGAGAGAGAGATAGGGACCGAGTGAGAGACACAGGGACCGAGTGAGACACAGGGACCGAGAGAGAGACTCAGGGTCCGAGAGAGACACAAGGACCTAAAGAGAGACACAGGGACCGAGAGAGTCACAGGGAACGACAGAGACACTGAAACAGAGAGAGAGACAGGAACCGAGTGAGACTCAGGGACCGAGAGAGAGATAGGGACCGAGTGAGAGACAGAGGGACCGAGTGAGACACAGGGACCGAGAGAGAGACTCAGGGTCCGAGAGAGACACAGGGACCGAGAGAGAGACAGTGATCGAGAGAGACACAGGGACTGAAAGAGAGAGACACACGGACCGAGAGAGAGACACAAGGACCGAGAGAGACACAAGGTCCTAAAGAGAGACACAGGGACCGAGTGAGACACAGGGACCGAGAGAGAGACAGGGACCAAGTGAGAGACACAGGGACCGAGTGAAACACAGGGACCGAGAGAGAGACACAGGGACCGAGAGAGACACAGGGACAGAGACAGAGAGACACAGGGACCGAGAGAGACACAGGGACCGAGGGAGAGAGACACAGGGACCGAGAGAGAGACAGGGACCGACAGAGACACAGGGGTGAGAGAGAGATACAGGGACGGAGTGAGATACAGGGACCGATGGAGAGAGACACAGGGACCGAGTGAGACACAGGGACCCAGAGAGAGACACAGGGACCGAGAGAGAGACACAGGGACCCAGAGAGAGGCACAGGGACCGAGACAGACACAAGGACCTAGAGAGAGACACAGGGACCGAGAGAGTGACAGGGACCGAGTGAACACAGGGACCGAGAAAGACACAGGGACCGAGAGAGAGACACAGGGAACGACAGAGGCACTGAAACTGAGAGAGAGAGAGACAGGGACCGAGTGAGAGAGACACAGGGACTGAGCGAGTCACAGGGACCGAGAGAGAGACAGTGACCGAGAGAGACACAGGGACTGAGAGAGAGAGAAACAGGGACCGAGAGAGACAGAGGGACGGATTGAGACACAGCGACCGAGAGAGACACAGGGACCGAGACAGAGAGAAACAGGAACCGAGAGAAAGACACAGGGACCGAGTGAGAGACAGGGACCGAGGGAGAGACACAGGGACCGAGAGAGAGACACAGGGACCGAGAGAGAGACACAGGGACCGAGAGAGAGACACAGGGACTGAGAGAGAGACACAGGGACCGAGAGAGTGACAAGGACCGAGTGAGTCACAGCGACTGAGAGAGAGACACAGGGACCCAGAGAGAGACACAGGGACCGAGAGAGACACAAGGACCTAGAGAGAGACACAGGGACCGAGAGAGTCACAGGGACCGAGAGAGAGACACAGGGACTGAGAGAGACACTGGGACCGAGAGAGAGACAGGGACCGAGTGAGACACAGGGACCCAGAGAGAGACACAGGGACAGAAAGAGACACAGGGACCGAGAGAGAGACAGGGACCGAGAGAGAGACAGGGACCGAGTGAGAGACACAGGGACCGAGTTAAACGCAGGGACCGAGAGAGAGACTCAGGTACCGAGAGAGACACAGGGACCGAGAGAGACACAGGGACCGAGAGAGAGACAGTGATCGAGAGAGACACAGGGACTGAAAGAGAGAGTCACACGGACTGAGAGAGAGACACAGGGACCGAGTGAGACCCAGGGACCTAGAGAGACACAGGGACCGAGAGAGGCAGAGGGAACGAGAGAGAGACAGTGACCGAGAGGGACACAGGGACTGGGAGAGAGAGACACAGGGACCTAGAGAGAGACACAAGGACCGAGAGAGACACAGGGACTGGGAGAGGGAGACACAGGGACCGAGAGAGACACAGGGACTGAGAGAGAGACACAGGGACAGACAGAGACACAGGGACCGAGAGAGAGACAGTGACCGAGAGAGACACAGGTTCTGGGAGAGAGAGACACAGGGACTGAGTGAGAGACACAGGGACCGAGAGAGAGACACAGGGACCGAGAGGGACACAGGGACCGAGAGAGAGACACAGGGACCGAGAGAAACAGAGTGACCGAGAGAGAGAGACAGGGACCGAGAGAGAGAGACAGGGACCGAGAGAGAGACACAGGGACCGATTGAGACACAGGGACCGAGAGAGTGACAGGGACCGAGTGAGACACAGGGACCGATAGAGAGAGACACAGGGACCGAGAGAGAGACAAGGACCTAAAGAGAGACACAGGGACCGAGAGAGTCACAGGGACCGACAGAGACACTGAAACAGAGAGAGAGACAGGGACCGAGTGAGACACAGGGACCGAGAGAGAGATAGGGACCGAGTGAGAGACACAGGGACCGAGTGAGACACAGGGACCGAGAGAGAGACTCAGGGTCCGAGAGAGACACAAGGACCTAAAGAGAGACACAGGGACCGAGAGAGTCACAGGGAACGACAGAGACACTGAAACAGAGAGAGAGACAGGGACCGAGTGAGACTCAGGGACCGAGAGAGAGATAGGGACCGAGTGAGAGACAGAGGGACCGAGTGAGACACAGGGACCGAGAGAGAGACTCAGGGTCCGAGAGAGACACAGGGACCGAGAGAGAGACAGTGATCGAGAGAGACACAGGGACTGAAAGAGAGAGACACACGGACCGAGAGAGAGACACAAGGACCGAGAGAGACACAAGGTCCTAAAGAGAGACACAGGGACCGAGTGAGACACAGGGACCGAGAGAGAGACAGGGACCAAGTGAGAGACACAGGGACCGAGTGAAACACAGGGACCGAGAGAGAGACACAGGGACCGAGAGAGACACAGGGACCAAGAGAGACACCAGGACCGAGAGAGACACAGGCACCGAGGGAGAGAGACAGAGTCCGAGAGAGAGAGACACAGGGACCAAATGAGACACAGGGACCGAGAGAGTGACAGGGACCGAGTGAGTCACAGCGACCGAGAGAGAGACACAGGGACCGAGAGAGACACAAGGACCTAGAGAGAGACACAGGGACCGAGAGAGTCACAGGGACCGAGAGAGAGACACAGGGACTGAGAGAGAGAGACAGGGACCGAGAAAGACACAGGGAGCAAGAGACAGACACAGGGACCGAGACAGAGACAGGTACCGACTGAGAGACACAGGGACCGAGTGAGAGACACAGGGACCGAGAGAGAGACATAGGGACCGAGTGAGACACAGGGACCCAGAGAGAGACACAGGGACAGAGAGAGACACAAGGACCTAAAGAGAGACACAGGGACCGAGTGAAACACAGGGACCGAGAGAGAGACTCAGGGACCGAGAGAGACACAGGGACCGAGAGAGACACTGGGACCGAGAGAGAGACAGGGACCGAGAGAGGCACAGGGACTGAAAGAGAGAGACACAGGGACCGAGAGAGACACAGGGACCGAGAGAGGCACAGGGACCGAGAGAGGCACAGGGACCGAGAGAGAGACAGTGACCGAGAGGGACACAGGGACTGGGAGAGAGAGACACAGGGACTGAGTGAGAGACACAGGGACCGAGAGAGAGACACAGGGACCGAGAGGGACACAGGGACTGAAAGAGAGACACAGGGACCGAGAGAGACACAGGGACTGGGAGAGAGAGACACAGGGACTGAGTGAGAGACACAGGGACCGAGTGAGAGACACAGAGACCGAGAGAGAGAAACAGGGACCGAGAGAGAGAGACAGGGAACAATAGAGACACAGGTACTGAGTGAGAGACACAAGGACCGAGAGAGACACAGGGACCGAGTGAGAAACAGGCGTGAGAGGGAGACACAGGGACCGAGAGAGACACAGGGACCGAGCGAGACACAGGGACTGAGAGAGAGAGACACAGGCAACGAGAGAGAGACACAGGGACTGAGAGAGAGACACAGGGACTGAGAGAGAGAGACACAGGGACCAAGAGAGACACGAGGACCGAGAGAGACACAGGGGTGAGAGAGAGATACAGGGACCGAGAGAGACACAGGGAACGAGTGAGACACACGGACCGAGGGAGACACAGGGACCGAGAGAGAGACACAAGGACCGAGAGAGAGACACAGGGACTGAGAGAGAGAGACAGGGACCGAGAGAGACACAGGGACCGAGAAAGACACAGGGAGCAAGAGGGAGACACAGGGACCGAGAGAGACACCGGGACCGAGAGAGACACAGTGACCGAGAGAGACACAGGGACTGGGAGAGAGAGAGACACAGGGACCGAGAGAGAGACACAAGGACCGAGAGAGACACAGGCACCGAGTGAGACACAGGGACTGAGAGAGACACAGGGACTGAGAGAGAGAGAGACACAGCGACCGAGAGAGAGACACAAGGACCGACAGAGACACAGGGACTGAGGGGGATACACAGGGACCGAGCAGACACAGGGACCGAGAGAGAGACACAGAGACCGAGAGAGATACACAGGGACCGAGAGAGGGACGCAGGGAACAAGAGAGAGAGAGAGGGACTGAGCGAGTCACAGGGACCGAGAGAGACACAGGGACCGAGAGAGAGACAGTGACCGAGGGAGAGACACAAGGACCGAGAGATACACAGGGACCGAGATGGAGACACAGGGACCGAGAGAGAGACACAGGGACCGAGTGAGAGACACAGGGACCGAGAGAAACAGAGTGACCGAGAGAGAGAGACAGGGACCGAGAGAGAGAGACAGGTTCCGAGAGAGACACAGGGACCAAGAGAGAGACTCAGGGACCGAGAGAGACACAGGGACCGAGAGAGAGAGACACAGGGACCGAGAGAGACACAAGGACCTGGAGAGAGACACAGGGACCGAGAGAGTCACAGGGACCGAGAGAGAGACAGTGACCGAGAGAGACACAGGGACTGGGAGAGAGAGACACAAGGACCGAGAGAGAGACACAAGGACCGAGAGAGACACAGGCACCGAGTGAGACACAGGGACTGAGAGAGACACAGGGACCGATTGAGACACAGGAGTGAGAGGGAGACACTGGGACCGAGAGAGACACAGGGACCGAGAGAGACACAGGGACAGAGACAGAGAGACACAGGGACCGAGGGAGACACAGGGACCGAGGGAGAGAGACACAGGGACCGAGAGAGAGACAGGGACCGACAGAGACACAGTGGTGAGAGAGAGATACAGGGACGGAGTGAGATACAGGGACCGATGGAGAGAGACACAGGGACCGAGTGAGACACAGGGACCCAGAGAGAGACACAGGGACCGAGAGAGAGACACAGGGACCCAGAGAGAGACACAGGGACCGAGACAGACACAAGGACCTAGAGAGAGACACAGGGACCGAGAGAGTGACAGGGACCGAGTGAGACACAGGGACCGAGAAAGACAAAGGGACCGAGAGAGAGACACAGGGAACGACAGAGGCACTGAAACTGAGAGAGAGAGAGACAGGGACCGAGTGAGAGAGACACAGGGACTGAGCGAGTCACAGGGACCGAGAGAGAGACAGTGACCGAGAGAGACACAGGGACTGAGAGAGAGAGAAACAGGGACCGAGAGAGACAGAGGGACGGATTGAGACACAGCGACCGAGAGAGACACAGGGACCGAGACAGAGAGAAACAGGAACCGAGAGAAAGACACAGGGACCGAGTGAGAGACAGGGACCGAGGGAGAGACACAGGGACCGAGAGAGAGACACAGGGACCGAGAGAGAGACACAGGGACCGAGAGAGAGACACAGGGACCGAGAGAGAGAGACACAGGGACTGAGAGAGAGACACAGGGACCGAGAGAGTGACAAGGACCGAGTGAGTCACAGCGACTGAGAGAGAGACACAGGGACCCAGAGAGAGACACAGGGACCGAGAGAGACACAAGGACCTAGAGAGAGACACAGGGACCGAGAGAGTCACAGGGACCGAGAGAGAGACACAGGGACTGAGAGAGACACTGGGACCGAGAGAGAGACAGGGACCGAGTGAGACACAGGGACCCAGAGAGAGACACAGGGACAGAAAGAGACACAGGGACCGAGAGAGAGACAGGGACCGAGAGAGAGACAGGGACCGAGTGAGAGACACAGGGACCGAGTTAAACGCAGGGACCGAGAGAGAGACTCAGGTACCGAGAGAGACACAGGGACCGAGAGAGACACAGGGACCGAGAGAGAGACAGTGATCGAGAGAGACACAGGGACTGAAAGAGAGAGTCACACGGACTGAGAGAGAGACACAGGGACCGAGTGAGACCCAGGGACCTAGAGAGACACAGGGACCGAGAGAGGCAGAGGGAACGAGAGAGAGACAGTGACCGAGAGGGACACAGGGACTGGGAGAGAGAGACACAGGGACCTAGAGAGAGACACAAGGACCGAGAGAGACACAGGGACTGGGAGAGGGAGACACAGGGACCGAGAGAGACACAGGGACTGAGAGAGAGACACAGGGACCGACAGAGACACAGGGACCGAGAGAGAGACAGTGACCGAGAGAGACACAGGTTCTGGGAGAGAGAGACACAGGGACTGAGTGAGAGACACAGGGACCGAGAGAGAGACACAGGGACCGAGAGGGACACAGGGACCGAGAGAGAGACACAGGGACCGAGAGAAACAGAGTGACCGAGAGAGAGAGACAGGGACCGAGAGAGAGAGACAGGGACCGAGAGAAAGACACAGGGACCGATTGAGACACAGGGACCGAGAGAGTGACAGGGACCGAGTGAGACACAGGGACCGATAGAGAGAGACACAGGGACCGAGAGAGTGACAAGGACCTAAAGAGAGACACAGGGACCGAGAGAGTCACAGGGACCGACAGAGACACTGAAACAGAGAGAGAGACAGGGACCGAGTGAGACACAGGGACCGAGAGAGAGATAGGGACCGAGTGAGAGACACAGGGACCGAGTGAGACACAGGGACCGAGAGAGAGACTCAGGGTCCGAGAGAGACACAAGGACCTAAAGAGAGACACAGGGACCGAGAGAGTCACAGGGAACGACAGAGACACTGAAACAGAGAGAGAGACAGGGACCGAGTGAGACTCAGGGACCGAGAGAGAGAAAGGGACCGAGTGAGAGACAGAGGGACCGAGTGAGACACAGGGACCGAGAGAGAGACTCAGGGTCCGAGAGAGACACAGGGACCGAGAGAGAGAGACAGTGACCGAGAGAGACACAGGGACTGGGAGAGAGAGACACAAGGACCGAGAGAGAGACACAAGGACCGAGAGAGACACAGGCACCGAGTGAGACACAGGGACTGAGAGAGACACAGGGACCGATTGAGACACAGGAGTGAGAGGGAGACACTGGGACCGAGAGAGACACAGGGACCGAGAGAGACACAGGGACAGAGACAGAGAGACACAGGGACCGAGAGAGACACAGGGACCGAGGGAGAGAGACACAGGGACCGAGAGAGAGACAGGGACCGACAGAGACACAGGGGTGAGAGAGAGATACAGGGACGGAGTGAGATACAGGGACCGATGGAGAGAGACACAGGGACCGAGTGAGACACAGGGACCCAGAGAGAGACACAGGGACCGAGAGAGAGACACAGGGACCCAGAGAGAGACACAGGGACCGAGACAGACACAAGGACCTAGAGAGAGACACAGGGACCGAGAGAGTGACAGGGACCGAGTGAGACACAGGGACCGAGAAAGACACAGGGACCGAGAGAGAGACACAGGGAACGACAGAGGCACTGAAACTGAGAGAGAGAGAGACAGGGACCGAGTGAGAGAGACACAGGGACTGAGCGAGTCACAGGGTCCGAGAGAGAGACAGTGACCGAGAGAGACACAGGGACTGAGAGAGAGAGAAACGGGGACCGAGAGAGACAGAGGGACGGATTGAGACACAGCGACCGAGAGAGACACAGGGACCGAGACAGAGAGAAACAGGAACCGAGAGAAAGACACAGGGACCGAGTGAGAGACAGGGACCGAGGGAGAGACACAGGGACCGAGAGAGAGACACAGGGACCGAGAGAGAGACACAGGGACCGAGAGAGAGACACAGGGACCGAGAGAGAGACACAGGGACTGAGAGAGAGACACAGGGACCGAGAGAGTGACAAGGACCGAGTGAGTCACAGCGACTGAGAGAGAGACACAGGGACCCAGAGAGAGACACAGGGACCGAGAGAGACACAAGGACCTAGAGAGAGACACAGGGACCGAGAGAGTCACAGGGACCGAGAGAGAGACACAGGGACTGAGAGAGACACTGGGACCGAGAGAGAGACAGGGACCGAGTGAGACACAGGGACCCAGAGAGAGACACAGGGACAGAAAGAGACACAGGGACCGAGAGAGAGACAGGGACCGAGAGAGAGACAGGGACCGAGTGAGAGACACAGGGACCGAGTTAAACGCAGGGACCGAGAGAGAGACTCAGGTACCGAGAGAGACACAGGGACCGAGAGAGACACAGGGACCGAGAGAGAGACAGTGATCGAGAGAGACACAGGGACTGAAAGAGAGAGTCACACGGACTGAGAGAGAGACACAGGGACCGAGTGAGACCCAGGGACCTAGAGCGACACAGGGACCGAGAGAGGCAGAGGGAACGAGAGAGAGACAGTGACCGAGAGGGACACAGGGACTGGGAGAGAGAGACACAGGGACCTAGAGAGAGACACAAGGACCGAGAGAGACACAGGGACTGGGAGAGGGAGACACAGGGACCGAGAGAGACACAGGGACTGAGAGAGAGACACAGGGACCGACAGAGACACAGGGACCGAGAGAGAGACAGTGACCGAGAGAGACACAGGTTCTGGGAGAGAGAGACACAGGGACTGAGTGAGAGACACAGGGACCGAGAGAGAGACACAGGGACCGAGAGGGACACAGGGACCGAGAGAGAGACACAGGGACCGAGAGAAACAGAGTGACCGAGAGAGAGAGACAGGGACCGAGAGGGACACAGGGACCGAGAGAGAGACACAGGGACCGAGAGAAACAGAGTGACCGAGAGAGAGAGACAGGGACCGAGAGAGAGAGACAGGGACCGAGAGAGAGACACAGGGACCGATTGAGACACAGGGACCGAGAGAGTGACAGGGACCGAGTGAGACACAGGGACCGATAGAGAGAGACACAGGGACCGAGAGAGAGACAAGGACCTAAAGAGAGACACAGGGACCGAGAGAGTCACAGGGACCGACAGAGACACTGAAACAGAGAGAGAGACAGGGACCGAGTGAGACACAGGGACCGAGAGAGAGATAGGGACCGAGTGAGAGACACAGGGACCGAGTGAGACACAGGGACCGAGAGAGAGACTCAGGGTCCGAGAGAGACACAAGGACCTAAAGAGAGACACAGGGACCGAGAGAGTCACAGGGAACGACAGAGACACTGAAACAGAGAGAGAGACAGGGACCGAGTGAGACTCAGGGACCGAGAGAGAGATAGGGACCGAGTGAGAGACAGAGGGACCGAGTGAGACACAGGGACCGAGAGAGAGACTCAGGGTCCGAGAGAGACACAGGGACCGAGAGAGAGACAGTGATCGAGAGAGACACAGGGACTGAAAGAGAGAGACACACGGACCGAGAGAGAGACACAAGGACCGAGAGAGACACAAGGTCCTAAAGAGAGACACAGGGACCGAGTGAGACACAGGGACCGAGAGAGAGACAGGGACCAAGTGAGAGACACAGGGACCGAGTGAAACACAGGGACCGAGAGAGAGACACAGGGACCGAGAGTGACACAGGGACCAAGAGAGACACCAGGACCGAGAGAGACACAGGGACCGAGGGAGAGAGACAGGGTCCGAGAGAGAGAGACACAGGGACCAAATGAGACACAGGGACCGAGAGAGTGACAGGGACCGAGTGAGTCACAGCGACCGAGAGAGAGACACAGGGACCCAGAGAGAGACACAGGGACCGAGAGAGACACAAGGACCTAGAGAGAGACACAGGGACCGAGAGAGTCACAGGGACCGAGAGAGAGACACAGGGACTGAGAGAGAGAGACAGGGACCGAGAAAGACACAGGGAGCAAGAGACAGACACAGGGACCGAGACAGAGACAGGTACCGACTGAGAGACACAGGGACCGAGTGAGAGACACAGGGACCGAGAGAGAGACATAGGGACCGAGTGAGACACAGGGACCCAGAGAGAGACACAGGGACAGAGAGAGACACAAGGACCTAAAGAGAGACACAGGGACCGAGTGAAACACAGGGACCGAGAGAGAGACTCAGGGACCGAGAGAGACACAGGGACCGAGAGAGACACTGGGACCGAGAGAGAGACAGGGACCGAGAGAGGCACAGGGACTGAAAGAGAGAGACACAGGGACCGAGAGAGACACAGGGACCGAGAGAGGCACAGGGACCGAGAGAGGCACAGGGACCGAGAGAGAGACAGTGACCGAGAGGGACACAGGGACTGGGAGAGAGAGACACAGGGACTGAGTGAGAGACACAGGGACCGAGAGAGAGACACAGGGACCGAGAGGGACACAGGGACTGAAAGAGAGACACAGGGACCGAGAGAGACACAGGGACTGGGAGAGAGAGACACAGGGACTGAGTGAGAGACACAGGGACCGAGTGAGAGACACAGAGACCGAGAGAGAGAAACAGGGACCGAGAGAGAGAGACAGGGAACAATAGAGACACAGGTACTGAGTGAGAGACACAAGGACCGAGAGAGACACAGGGACCGAGTGAGAAACAGGCGTGAGAGGGAGACACAGGGACCGAGAGAGACACAGGGACCGAGCGAGACACAGGGACTGAGAGAGAGAGACACAGGCAACGAGAGAGAGACACAGGGACTGAGAGAGAGACACAGGGACTGAGAGAGAGAGACACAGGGACCAAGAGAGACACGAGGACCGAGAGAGACACAGGGGTGAGAGAGAGATACAGGGACCGAGAGAGACACAGGGAACGAGTGAGACACACGGACCGAGGGAGACACAGGGACCGAGAGAGAGACACAAGGACCGAGAGAGAGACACAGGGACTGAGAGAGAGAGACAGGGACCGAGAGAGACACAGGGACCGAGAAAGACACAGGGAGCAAGAGGGAGACACAGGGACCGAGAGAGACACCGGGACCGAGAGAGACACAGTGACCGAGAGAGACACAGGGACTGGGAGAGAGAGACACAGGGACCGAGAGAGAGACACAAGGACCGAGAGAGACACAGGCACCGAGTGAGACACAGGGACTGAGAGAGACACAGGGACTGAGAGAGAGAGAGACACAGCGACCGAGAGAGAGACACAAGGACCGACAGAGACACAGGGACTGAGGGGGATACACAGGGACCGAGCAGACACAGGGACCGAGAGAGAGACACAGAGACCGAGAGAGATACACAGGGACCGAGAGAGGGACGCAGGGAACAAGAGAGAGAGAGAGGGACTGAGCGAGTCACAGGGACCGAGAGAGACACAGGGACCGAGAGAGAGACAGTGACCGAGGGAGAGACACAAGGACCGAGAGATACACAGGGACCGAGATGGAGACACAGGGACCGAGAGAGAGACACAGGGACCGAGTGAGAGACACAGGGACCGAGAGAAACAGAGTGACCGAGAGAGAGAGACAGGGACCGAGAGAGAGAGACAGGTTCCGAGAGAGACACAGGGACCAAGAGAGAGACTCAGGGACCGAGAGAGACACAGGGACCGAGAGAGAGAGACACAGGGACCGAGAGAGACACAAGGACCTGGAGAGAGACACAGGGACCGAGAGAGTCACAGGGACCGAGAGAGAGACAGTGACCGAGAGAGACACAGGGACTGGGAGAGAGAGACACAAGGACCGAGAGAGAGACACAAGGACCGAGAGAGACACAGGCACCGAGTGAGACACAGGGACTGAGAGAGACACAGGGACCGATTGAGACACAGGAGTGAAAGGGAGACACTGGGACCGAGAGAGACACAGGGACCGAGAGAGACACAGGGACAGAGACAGAGAGACACAGGGACCGAGAGAGACACAGGGACCGAGGGAGAGAGACACAGGGACCGAGAGAGAGACAGGGACCGACAGAGACACAGGGGTGAGAGAGAGATACAGGGACGGAGTGAGATACAGGGACCGATGGAGAGAGACACAGGGACCGAGTGAGACACAGGGACCCAGAGAGAGACACAGGGACCGAGAGAGAGACACAGGGACCCAGAGAGAGACACAGGGACCGAGACAGACACAAGGACCTAGAGAGAGACACAGGGACCGAGAGAGTGACAGGGACCGAGTGAGACACAGGGACCGAGAAAGACACAGGGACCGAGAGAGAGACACAGGGAACGACAGAGGCACTGAAACTGAGAGAGAGAGAGACAGGGACCGAGTGAGAGAGACACAGGGACTGAGCGAGTCACAGGGACCGAGAGAGACAGTGACCGAGAGAGACACAGGGACTGAGAGAGAGAGAAACAGGGACCGAGAGAGACAGAGGGACGGATTGAGACACAGCGACCGAGAGAGACACAGGGACCGAGACAGAGAGAAACAGGAACCGAGAGAAAGACACAGGGACCGAGTGAGAGACAGGGACCGAGGGAGAGACACAGGGACCGAGAGAGAGACACAGGGACCGAGAGAGAGACACAGGGACCGAGAGAGAGACACAGGGACTGAGAGAGAGACACAGGGACCGAGAGAGTGACAAGGACCGAGTGAGTCACAGCGACTGAGAGAGAGACACAGGGACCGAGAGAGAGACACAGGGACCGAGAGAGAGACACAGGGACTGAGAGAGAGACACAGGGACCGAGAGAGTGACAAGGACCGAGTGAGTCACAGCGACTGAGAGAGAGACACAGGGACCGAGAGAGACACAAGGACCTAGAGAGAGACACAGGGACCGAGAGAGTCACAGGGACCGAGAGAGAGACACAGGGACTGAGAGAGACACTGGGACCGAGAGAGAGACAGGGACCGAGTGAGACACAGGGACCCAGAGAGAGACACAGGGACAGAAAGAGACACAGGGACCGAGAGAGAGACAGGGACCGAGAGAGAGACAGGGACCGAGTGAGAGACACAGGGACCGAGTTAAACGCAGGGACCGAGAGAGAGACTCAGGTACCGAGAGAGACACAGGGACCGAGAGAGACACAGGGACCGAGAGAGAGACAGTGATCGAGAGAGACACAGGGACTGAAAGAGAGAGTCACACGGACTGAGAGAGAGACACAGGGACCGAGTGAGACCCAGGGACCTAGAGAGACACAGGGACCGAGAGAGGCAGAGGGAACGAGAGAGAGACAGTGACCGAGAGGGACACAGGGACTGGGAGAGAGAGACACAGGGACCTAGAGAGAGACACAAGGACCGAGAGAGACACAGGGACTGGGAGAGGGAGACACAGGGACCGAGAGAGACACAGGGACTGAGAGAGAGACACAGGGACCGACAGAGACACAGGGACCGAGAGAGAGACAGTGACCGAGAGAGACACAGGTTCTGGGAGAGAGAGACACAGGGACTGAGTGAGAGACACAGGGACCGAGAGAGAGACACAGGGACCGAGAGGGACACAGGGACCGAGAGAGAGACACAGGGACCGAGAGAAACAGAGTGACCGAGAGAGAGAGACAGGGACCGAGAGAGAGAGACAGGGACCGAGAGAGAGACACAGGGACCGATTGAGACACAGGGACCGAGAGAGTGACAGGGACCGAGTGAGACACAGGGACCGATAGAGAGAGACACAGGGACCGAGAGAGAGACAAGGACCTAAAGAGAGACACAGGGACCGAGAGAGTCACAGGGACCGACAGAGACACTGAAACAGAGAGAGAGACAGGGACCGAGTGAGACACAGGGACCGAGAGAGAGATAGGGACCGAGTAAGAGACACAGGGACCGAGTGAGACACAGGGACCGAGACAGAGACTCAGGGTCCGAGAGAGACACAAGGACCTAAAGAGAGACACAGGGACCGAGAGAGTCACAGGGAACGACAGAGACACTGAAACAGAGAGAGAGACAGGGACCGAGTGAGACTCAGGGACCGAGAGAGAGATAGGGACCGAGTGAGAGACAGAGGGACCGAGTGAGACACAGGGACCGAGAGAGAGACTCAGGGTCCGAGAGAGACACAGGGACCGAGAGAGAGACAGTGATCGAGAGAGACACAGGGACTGAAAGAGAGAGACACACGGACCGAGAGAGAGACACAAGGACCGAGGGAGACACAAGGTCCTAAAGAGAGACACAGGGACCGAGTGAGACACAGGGACCGAGAGAGAGACAGGGACCAAGTGAGAGACACAGGGACCGAGTGAAACACAGGGACCGAGAGAGAGACACAGGGACCGAGAGAGACACAGGGACCAAGAGAGACACCAGGACCGAGAGAGACACAGGGACCGAGGGAGAGAGACAGGGTCCGAGAGAGAGAGACACAGGGACCAAATGAGACACAGGGACCGAGAGAGTGACAGGGACCGAGTGAGTCACAGCGACCGAGAGAGAGACACAGGGACCCAGAGAGAGACACAGGGACCGAGAGAGACACAAGGACCTAGAGAGAGACACAGGGACCGAGAGAGTCACAGGGACCGAGAGAGAGACACAGGGACTGAGAGAGAGAGACAGGGACCGAGAAAGACACAGGGAGCAAGAGACAGACACAGGGACCGAGACAGAGACAGGTACCGACTGAGAGACACAGGGACCGAGTGAGAGACACAGGGACCGAGAGAGAGACATAGGGACCGAGTGAGACACAGGGACCCAGAGAGAGACACAGGGACAGAGAGAGACACAAGGACCTAAAGAGAGACACAGGGACCGAGTGAAACACAGGGACCGAGAGAGAGACTCAGGGACCGAGAGAGACACAGGGACCGAGAGAGACACTGGGACCGAGAGAGAGACAGGGACCGAGAGAGGCACAGTGACTGAAAGAGAGAGACACAGGGACCGAGAGAGACACAGGGACCGAGAGAGGCACAGGGACCGAGAGAGGCACAGGGACCGAGAGAGAGACAGTGACCGAGAGGGACACAGGGACTGGGAGAGAGAGACACAGGGACTGAGTGAGAGACACAGGGACCGAGAGAGAGACACAGGGACCGAGAGGGACACAGGGACTGAAAGAGAGACACAGGGACCGAGAGAGACACAGGGACTGGGAGAGAGAGACACAGGGACTGAGTGAGAGACACAGGGACCGAGAGAGAGACACAGGGACCGAGAGGGACACAGGGACCGAGAGAAACAGAGTGACCGAGAGAGAGAGACAGGGACCGAGAGAGAGAGACACAGGGACCGAGAGGGACACAGGGACCGAGTGAGAGACAGAGGGACCGATTGAGACACAGGGACTGACAGAGACACTGAAACGGAGAGAGAGACACAGGGACCGAGTGAGACACAGGGACCGAGAGAGAGACACAGGGACCGAGAGAGACACAGGGACCGAGTGAGAGACACAGGGACCGAGTGAGACACAGGGACTGGGAGAGAGAGACACAGGGAACGAGAGGGAGACACAGGGACCGACAGAGGCACTGAAACTGAGAGAGAGAGAGACAGGGACCGAGTGAGAGAGACACAGGGACTGAGCGAGTCACAGGGACCGAGAGAGAGACACAGGGACTGAGTGAGAGACACAGGGACCGAGAGAGAGACACAGGGACCGAGAGAGAGACACAGGGGCAGAGAGAGACACAGCGACTGAGAGTGTCACAGGGACCGAGAGAGAGACACAGGCACCGAGAGAGACACAGGGACCGAGAAAGACACAGGGAGCAAGAGACAGACACAGGGACCGAGACAGAGACAGGTACCGAGTGAGAGACACAGGGACCGAGTGAGAGACAGAGGGACCGAGAGAGAGACACAGGGACCGAGAGAAACACAGTGACCGAGAGAGAGAGACAGGGACCGAGAGAGTCACAGGGACTGAGAGAGACACTGGGACCGAAAGAGAGACAGGGACCGAGTTAGACACAGGGACCCAGAGAGAGACACAGGGACAGAAAGAGACACAGTGACCGACAGAGAGACAGGGACCGAGAGAGAGACAGGGACCGAGTGAGAGACACAGGGACTGAGTTAAACGCAGGGACCGAGAGAGAGACTCAGGGACCGAGAGAGACACAGGGACCGAGAGAGACACAGGGACCGAGAGAGAGACAGTGATCGAGAGAGACACAGGGACTGAAAGAGAGAGACACACGGACTGAGAGAGAGACACAGGGACCGAGTGAGACCCAGGGACCGAGAGAGACACAGGGACCGAGAGAGGCAGAGGGAACGAGAGAGAGACAGTGTCCGAGAGGGACACAGGGACTGGGAGAGAGAGACACAGGGACCTAGAGAGAGACACAAGGACCGAGAGAGACACAGGGACTGGGAGAGGGAGACACAGGGACCGACAGATACACAGGGAACGAGTGAGAGACAAAGGGACTGAGCGAGTCACAGGGACCGAGAGAGACACAGGGACTGAGAGAGAGACACAGGGACCGACAGAGACACAGGGACCGAGAGAGAGACAGTGACCGAGAGAGACACAGGGACTGGGAGAGAGAGACACAGGGACCGAGAGAGAGACACAGGGACCGAGAGGGACACAGGGACCGAGAGAAAGACACAGGGACCGAGAGAAACAGAGTGACCGAGAGAGAGAGACAGGGACCGAGAGAGAGAGACAGGGACCGAGAGAGAGACACAGGGACCGATTGAGACACAGGGACCGAGAGAGTGACAGGGACCGAGTGAGACACAGGGACCGATAGAGAGAGACACAGGGACCGAGAGAGACACAAGGACCTAGAGAGAGACACAGGGACCGAGAGAGTCACAGGGACTGAGAGAGAGACACAGGGACTGACAGAGACACTGAAACTGAGGGAGAGACACAGGGACCGAGAGAGAGACACAGGGACTGAGCGAGTCACAGGGACCGAGAGAGAGACAGGGACCGAGTGAGAGACAGAGGGACCGAGTGAGACACAGGGACCGAGAGAGAGACACAATCGTCCGAGAGGGAAAGACAGGGACCGAGAGAGAGACATAGGGACCGAGTGAGAACAGGGACCCAGAGAGAGACACAGGGACAGAGAGAGACACCAGGACCTAAAGAGAGACACAGGGACCGAGTGAGACACAGGGACCGAGAGAGAGACAGGGACCGAGTGAGAGACACAGGGACCGAGTGAAACACAGGGACCGAGAGAGAGACTCAGGGACCGAGAGAGACACAGGGACCGAGAGAGAGACACAGAGACCGAGAGAGACACACAGGGACCGAGAGAGGGACACAGGGAACAAGAGAGAGAGAGAGGGATTGAGCGAGTCACAGGGACCGAGAGATACACAGGGACCGAGATGGAGACACAGGAAACGAGCTGACAGAGGTACCGAGTGAGAGACATAGGGACCGAGTGAGAGACACAGGGACCGAGAGAGAGACACAGGGACCAAGAGAGACACAGGGACTGAGACAGAGACAGTGACCGAGAGAGAGACACAAGGACCGAGAGAGACACAGGGACCGAGATGGAGACACAGGGACCGAGCTGACACAGGTACCGAGTGAGAGACACAGGGACCGAGAGAGAGACACAGGGACCGAGAGGGACACAGGGACCGAGAGAGAGACACAGGGACCGAGAGAAACAGAGTGACCGAGAGAGAGAGACAGGGAACGAGAGAGAGAGACAGGGACGGAGAGAGAGACACAGGGAACGAGTGAGACACAGGGACCGAGAGAGACACAGGGGCCGAGAGAGTCACAGGGACCGAGAGAGAGACACAGGGACCGAGAGAGACACAGCGACTGAGAGAGACACAGGGACCGAGAGAGACACAGGGACCGAGAGAGAGACAGGGACCGAGAAAGACACAGGGACTAAGAGAGAGAAAGGGACCGAGTGAGACACAGGGACTGAGAGAGACACAGGGACCGAGAGAGACACAGGGACCGAGAGAGAGACAGGGACCGAGAAAGACACAGGGACTAAGAGAGAGAAAGGGACCGAGTGAGACACAGCGACTGAGAGAGACACAGGGACCGAGAGAGACACAGGGACCGAGAGAGAGACAGGGACCGAGAGAGACACAGGGACTGAGAGAGAGAGACAGGGACCGAGTGAGAGACACAGGGACCGAGAGAGACATAGGGACCGAGTGAGAGACACAGGGACCGAGAGAGACATAGGGACCGAGTGAGAAACACAGGGACTGAGAGAGACTCTGGGACCGAGAGAGACACAGGGACCCAGAGAGAGACACAGGGACTGAGAGAGAGGGACAGGGACCGAGTGAGAGACACAGGGACCGAGAGAGACATAGGGACCGAGTGAGAGACACAGGGACCGAGAGAGAGACACAGGGACTAAGAGAGACTCTGGGACCGAGAGAGACACAGGGACCCAGAGAGAGACACAGGGACTGAGAGAGAGAGACAGGGACCGAGTGAGAGACACAGGGACCGAGAGAGACATAGGGACCGAGAGAGAGACACAGGGACTGAGAGAGAGACAGGGACCGAGAAAGAGACACAGGGACCGAGAGAGACACGGGAACCGAGAGAGACACAGGGACCGAGAGAGAGACAGGGACTGAGAGAGTCACAGGGACCGAGTAAGACACAGGGACCGAGAGAGACACTGGGACCGAAAGAGACACAGTGACCGAGTGAGAGACACAGGGACCGAGAGAGACGCAGAGAGCAAGAGAGAGAGACAGGGACCGAGAGAGAGACAGGGACCGAGAGAGAGACTCAGAGACTGAGAGAGAGACAGGGACTGAGAGAGTCACAGGGACCGAGTAAGACACAGGGACCGAGAGAGACACAGGGACCGAGAGAGAGACACAGGGACTGAGAGAGAGACAGGGATCGAGAGAGACACAGGGACTGAGAGAGAGACACAGGGACTGAGAGAGAGACAGGGACCGAGAGATAGACACAGGGACTGAGAGAGAGACAGGGACCGAGAGAGACACCGGGAACGAGTGAGAGACTCAGGGACCGAGAGAGAGACACAGGGACTGAGAGAGAGACAGGGACCGAGAGAGAGACAGAGGGACCGAGAAAGAGACACAGGGACTGAGAGAGAGACACAGGGGCCGAGTGACACACAGGGACCGAGAGAGACACAGGGACCAAGAGAGAGACACAGTGACCGAGAGAGAGAGACAGGGACCGAGAGAGAGACACAGGGACCGACAGAGAGACACAGGGACTGAGAGAGAGACACAGGGACCGAGAGAGAGACACAGGTACCGAGTGAGACACAGGGACCGAGAGAGTCACAGGGATTGAGCGAGTCACAGGGACCGAGAGAGAGACACAGGGACCGAGACAGAGACAGGTACCGAGTGAGAAATACAGGGACCGAGTGAGAGACAGTGACCAAGAGAGAGACACAGGGACCAAGAGAGACACAGAGACCGAGAGAGAGAGACAGGGACCGAGAGAGAGACACAGGGACCGACAGAGAGACACAGTGACCAAGAGAGAGACACAGAGACCGAGAGAGAGACAGGGACCGAGTGAGACACAGGGATCCAGAGAGAGACAAGGGAACGAGAGAGAGACACAGGGATCGAGAGAGACATCGAGATGGAGAGAGACACAGGGGTGAGAGAGAGACAAAGGGACCGAGAGAGACACAGGGGCCGAGTGAGACAGAGGGTCTTAGAGAGACACAGGGACCGAGAGAGAGACACAGGGATGGAGGGAGAGACACAGGGACCGAGAGAGACACAGGGACTGAGAGAGAAACAGGGACCGAGTGAGAGACACAGGGACCAAGAGTGAGACACAGGGACCGAGAGAGACACAGGGACCGAGAGGGAGACAGGGACCGAGTGAGACACAGGGACTGAGAGAGTGACAGGGACCGTGAGAGAGACAGGGACCGAGAGAGACACCGGGACAGAGAGAGACATGGGGTGAGAGAGAGACACAGGGACTGAGAGAGAGACAGGGACAGAGAGAGACATGGGGTGAGAGAGAGACACAGGGACTGAGAGAGAGACAGGGACAGAGAGAGACAGGGGGACCGAGAGAGACACAGTGACCGAGAGAGAGACACTGTGACTGTGAGAGTCACAGGGACAAAGTGAGACACAGGGACAGAGAGAGACACAGAGAGCAAGAGAGAGAGACAGGGACCGAGAAAGAGACACAGGGACTGAGAGAGACACAGGGACCGAGAGAGACACAGGGACCGAGAGAGAGACACAGGGACCGAGAGAGACACAGGGACCGAGAGAGACACAGGGACCGAGAGAGAGACACAGGGACTGAGAGAGAGACACAGGGACCGAGAGAGACACAGGGACCGAGAGTGACACAGAGACCGCGAGAGAGACACAGGGACCGAGAGAGAGACACTGTGACTGTGAGAGTCACAGGGACAAAGTGAGACACAGGGACAGAGAGAGACACAGAGAGCAAGAGAGAGAGACAGGGACCGAGAAAGAGACACAGGGACCGAGAGAGACACCGGGACCGAGAGAGACACAGGGACCGAGAGAGACACAGGGACCGAGAGAGTCACAGGGGCCGAGAGAGTCACAGGGACCGAGAGAGTCACAGGGATTGAGCGAGTCACAGGGACCGAGAGAGAGACACAGGGACCGAGAGAGAGACACAGGTACCGAGCGAGACACAGGGACCGAGACAGAGACAGGTACCGAGTGAGAAATACAGGGACCAAGAGAGACACAGAGACCGAGAGAGAGAGACAGGGACCGAGAGAGACATCGGGACAGAGAGAGACACAGGGGTGAGAGAGAGACACAGGGACCGAGAGAGACACAGGGACCGAGTGAGACACAGCGACCGAGAGAGACACAGGGACCGAGAGAGAGACACAGGGATGGAGAGAGAGACACAGGGACCGAGAGAGACACAGGGACTGAGAGAGAAACAGGGTCCGAGTGAGTGACACAGGGACAGAGAGAGAGACACAGGGACCGAGAGTGAGACACAGGGACCGAGAGAGACACCAGGACCGAGAGAGACACAGGGGCTGAGAGAGACACATGGACCAAGATAGAGACGCAGAGTCTTAGAGAGAGGCACAGGGACCGAGAGGGAGACAGGGACCGAGTGAGACACAGGAACTGAGAGAGAGACTCAGGGACAACAGAGAGACACAAGGTCTTAGAGAGTGGCAAAGGGACCGACAGAGAGACAGGGACCGAGTGAGACACAGGGACTGAGAGAGACACAGTGACCGAGAGAGACACAGCGACCGAGAGACAGACACATGGACCGAGAGAGACACCGGGACCGAGAGAGACGCAGAGAGCAAGAGAGAGAGACAGGGACCGAGAGAGAGACAGGGACCGAGAGAGAGACTCAGAGACTGAGAGAGAGACAGGGACTGAGAGAGTCACAGGGACCGAGTAAGACACAGGGACCGAGAGAGACACAGGGACCGAGAGAGAGACACAGGGACTGAGAGAGAGACAGGGATCGAGAGAGACACAGGGACTGAGAGAGAGACACAGGGACTGAGAGAGAGACAGGGACCGAGAGATAGACACAGGGACTGAGAGAGAGACAGGGACCGAGAGAGACACCGGGAACGAGTGAGAGACTCAGGGACCGAGAGAGAGACACAGGGACTGAGAGAGAGACAGGGACCGAGAGAGAGACAGAGGGACCGAGAAAGAGACACAGGGACTGAGAGAGAGACACAGGGGCCGAGTGACACACAGGGACCGAGAGAGACACAGGGACCAAGAGAGAGACACAGTGACCGAGAGAGAGAGACAGGGACCGAGAGAGAGACACAGGGACCGACAGAGAGACACAGGGACTGAGAGAGAGACACAGGGACCGAGAGAGAGACACAGGTACCGAGTGAGACACAGGGACCGAGAGAGTCACAGGGATTGAGCGAGTCACAGGGACCGAGAGAGAGACACAGGGACCGAGACAGAGACAGGTACCGAGTGAGAAATACAGGGACCGAGTGAGAGACAGTGACCAAGAGAGAGACACAGGGACCAAGAGAGACACAGAGACCGAGAGAGAGAGACAGGGACCGAGAGAGAGACACAGGGACCGACAGAGAGACACAGTGACCAAGAGAGAGACACAGAGACCGAGAGAGAGACAGGGACCGAGTGAGACACAGGGACCCAGAGAGAGACACGGGAACGAGAGAGAGACACAGGGATCGAGAGAGACATCGAGATGGAGAGAGACACAGGGGTGAGAGAGAGACAAAGGGACCGAGAGAGACACAGGGGCCGAGTGAGACAGAGGGTCTTAGAGAGACACAGGGACCGAGAGAGAGACACAGGGATGGAGGGAGAGACACAGGGACCGAGAGAGACACAGGGACTGAGAGAGAAACAGGGACCGAGTGAGAGACACAGGGATCAAGAGTGAGACACAGGGACCGAGAGAGACACAGGGACCGAGAGGGAGACAGGGACCGAGTGAGACACAGGGACTGAGAGAGTGACAGGGACCGTGAGAGAGACAGGGACCGAGAGAGACACCGGGACAGAGAGAGACATGGGGTGAGAGAGAGACACAGGGACTGAGAGAGAGACAGGGACAGAGAGAGACATGGGGTGAGAGAGAGACACAGGGACTGAGAGAGAGACACTGTGACTGTGAGAGTCACAGGGACAAAGTGAGACACCGGGACAGAGAGAGACACAGAGAGCAAGAGAGAGAGACAGGGACCGAGAAAGAGACACAGGGACTGAGAGAGACACAGGGACCGAGAGAGACACAGGGACCGAGAGAGAGACACAGGGACCGAGAGAGACACAGGGACCGAGAGAGACACAGGGACCGAGAGAGAGACACAGGGACTGAGAGAGAGACACAGGGACCGAGAGAGACACAGGGACCGAGAGTGACACAGAGACCGCGAGAGAGACACAGGGACCGAGAGAGAGACACTGTGACTGTGAGAGTCACAGGGACAAAGTGAGACACAGGGACAGAGAGAGACACAGAGAGCAAGAGAGAGTGACAGGGACCGAGAAAGAGACACAGGGACCGAGAGAGACACCGGGACCGAGAGAGACACAGGGACCGAGAGAGACACAGGGACCGAGAGAGTCACAGGGGCCGAGTGAGAAACACAGGGACTGAGAGAGACTCTGGGACCGAGAGAGACACAGGGACCCAGAGAGAGACACAGGGACTGAGAGAGAGGGACAGGGACCGAGTGAGAGACACAGGGACCGAGAGAGACATAGGGACCGAGTGAGAGACACAGGGACCGAGAGAGAGACACAGGGACTAAGAGAGACTCTGGGACCGAGAGAGACACAGGGACCCAGAGAGAGACACAGGGACTGAGAGAGAGACAGGGACCGAGTGAGAGACACAGGGACCGAGAGAGACATAGGGACCGAGAGAGAGACACAGGGACTGAGAGAGAGACAGGGACCGAGAAAGAGACACAGGGACCGAGAGAGACACGGGAACCGAGAGAGACACAGGGACCGAGAGAGAGGACAGGGACTGAGAGAGTCACAGGGACCGAGTAAGACACAGGGACCGAGAGAGACACTGGGACCGAAAGAGACACAGTGACCGAGTGAGAGACACAGGGACCGAGAGAGACGCAGAGAGCAAGAGAGAGAGACAGGGACCGAGAGAGAGACAGGGACCGAGAGAGAGACACAGGGACTGAGAGAGAGAGACAGGGACTGAGAGAGTCACAGGGACCGAGTAAGACACAGGGACCGAGAGAGACACAGGGACCGAGAGAGAGACACAGGGACTGAGAGAGAGACAGGGATCGAGAGAGACACAGGGACTGAGAGAGAGACACAGGGACTGAGAGAGAGACAGGGACCGAGAGATAGACACAGGGACTGAGAGAGAGACAGGGACCGAGAGAGACACCGGGAACGAGTGAGAGACTCAGGGACCGAGAGAGAGACACAGGGACTGAGAGAGAGACAGGGACCGAGAGAGAGACAGAGGGACCGAGAAAGAGACACAGGGACTGAGAGAGAGACACAGGGGCCGAGTGACACACAGGGACCGAGAGAGACACAGGGACCAAGAGAGAGACACAGTGACCGAGAGAGAGAGACAGGGACCGAGAGAGAGACACAGGGACCGACAGAGAGACACAGGGACTGAGAGAGAGACACAGGGACCGAGAGAGAGACACAGGTACCGAGTGAGACACAGGGACCGAGAGAGTCACAGGGATTGAGCGAGTCACAGGGACCGAGAGAGAGACACAGGGACCGAGACAGAGACAGGTACCGAGTGAGAAATACAGGGACCGAGTGAGAGACAGTGACCAAGAGAGAGACACAGGGACCAAGAGAGACACAGAGACCGAGAGAGAGAGACAGGGACCGAGAGAGAGACACAGGGACCGACAGAGAGACACAGTGACCAAGAGAGAGACACAGAGACCGAGAGAGAGACAGGGACCGAGTGAGACACAGGGATCCAGAGAGAGACAAGGGAACGAGAGAGAGACACAGGGATCGAGAGAGACATCGAGATGGAGAGAGACACAGGGGTGAGAGAGAGACTCACGTGCTCACTGTGTCACAGGGGCCGAGTGAGACAGAGGGTCTTAGAGAGACACAGGGACCGAGAGAGAGACACAGGGATGGAGGGAGAGACACAGGGACCGAGAGAGACACAGGGACTGAGAGAGAAACAGGGACCGAGTGAGAGACACAGGGACCAAGAGTGAGACACAGGGACCGAGAGAGACACAGGGACCGAGAGGGAGACAGGGACCGAGTGAGACACAGGGACTGAGAGAGTGACAGGGACCGTGAGAGAGACAGGGACCGAGAGAGACACCGGGACAGAGAGAGACATGGGGTGAGAGAGAGACACAGGGACTGAGAGAGAGACAGGGACAGAGAGAGACATGGGGTGAGAGAGAGACACAGGGACTGAGAGAGAGACAGGGACAGAGAGAGACAGGGGGACCGAGAGAGACACAGTGACCGAGAGAGAGACACTGTGACTGTGAGAGTCACAGGGACAAAGTGAGACACAGGGACAGAGAGAGACACAGAGAGCAAGAGAGAGAGACAGGGACCGAGAAAGAGACACAGGGACTGAGAGAGACACAGGGACCGAGAGAGACACAGGGACCGAGAGAGAGACACAGGGACCGAGAGAGACACAGGGACCGAGAGAGACACAGGGACCGAGAGAGAGACACAGGGACTGAGAGAGAGACACAGGGACCGAGAGAGACACAGGGACCGAGAGTGACACAGAGACCGCGAGAGAGACACAGGGACCGAGAGAGAGACACTGTGACTGTGAGAGTCACAGGGACAAAGTGAGACACAGGGACAGAGAGAGACACAGAGAGCAAGAGAGAGAGACAGGGACCGAGAAAGAGACACAGGGACCGAGAGAGACACCGGGACCGAGAGAGACACAGGGACCGAGAGAGACACAGGGACCGAGAGAGTCACAGGGGCCGAGAGAGTCACAGGGACCGAGAGAGTCACAGGGATTGAGCGAGTCACAGGGACCGAGAGAGAGACACAGGGACCGAGAGAGAGACACAGGTACCGAGCGAGACACAGGGACCGAGACAGAGACAGGTACCGAGTGAGAAATACAGGGACCAAGAGAGACACAGAGACCGAGAGAGAGAGACAGGGACCGAGAGAGACATCGGGACAGAGAGAGACACAGGGGTGAGAGAGAGACACAGGGACCGAGAGAGACACAGGGACCGAGTGAGACACAGCGACCGAGAGAGACACAGGGACCGAGAGAGAGACACAGGGATGGAGAGAGAGACACAGGGACCAAGAGAGACACAGGGACTGAGAGAGAAACAGGGTCCGAGTGAGTGACACAGGGACAGAGAGAGAGACACAGGGACCGAGAGTGAGACACAGGGACCGAGAGAGACACCAGGACCGAGAGAGACACAGGGGCTGAGAGAGACACATGGACCAAGATAGAGACGCAGAGTCTTAGAGAGAGGCACAGGGACCGAGAGGGAGACAGGGACCGAGTGAGACACAGGAACTGAGAGAGAGACTCAGGGACAACAGAGAGACACAAGGTCTTAGAGAGTGGCAAAGGGACCGACAGAGAGACAGGGACCGAGTGAGACACAGGGACTGAGAGAGACACAGTGACCGAGAGAGACACAGCGACCGAGAGACAGACACATGGACCGAGAGAGACACCGGGACCGAGAGAGACGCAGAGAGCAAGAGAGAGAGACAGGGACCGAGAGAGAGACAGGGACCGAGAGAGAGACTCAGAGACTGAGAGAGAGACAGGGACTGAGAGAGTCACAGGGACCGAGTAAGACACAGGGACCGAGAGAGACACAGGGACCGAGAGAGAGACACAGGGACTGAGAGAGAGACAGGGATCGAGAGAGACACAGGGACTGAGAGAGAGACACAGGGACTGAGAGAGAGACAGGGACCGAGAGATAGACACAGGGACTGAGAGAGAGACAGGGACCGAGAGAGACACCGGGAACGAGTGAGAGACTCAGGGGACCGAGAGAGAGACACAGGGACTGAGAGAGAGACAGGGACCGAGAGAGAGACAGAGGGACCGAGAAAGAGACACAGGGACTGAGAGAGAGACACAGGGGCCGAGTGACACACAGGGACCGAGAGAGACACAGGGACCAAGAGAGAGACACAGTGACCGAGAGAGAGAGACAGGGACCGAGAGAGAGACACAGGGACCGACAGAGAGACACAGGGACTGAGAGAGAGACACAGGGACCGAGAGAGAGACACAGGTACCGAGTGAGACACAGGGACCGAGAGAGTCACAGGGATTGAGCGAGTCACAGGGACCGAGAGAGAGACACAGGGACCGAGACAGAGACAGGTACCGAGTGAGAAATACAGGGACCGAGTGAGAGACAGTGACCAAGAGAGAGACACAGGGACCAAGAGAGACACAGAGACCGAGAGAGAGAGACAGGGACCGAGAGAGAGACACAGGGACCGACAGAGAGACACAGTGACCAAGAGAGAGACACAGAGACCGAGAGAGAGACAGGGACCGAGTGAGACACAGGGACCCAGAGAGAGACACGGGAACGAGAGAGAGACACAGGGATCGAGAGAGACATCGAGATGGAGAGAGACACAGGGGTGAGAGAGAGACAAAGGGACCGAGAGAGACACAGGGGCCGAGTGAGACAGAGGGTCTTAGAGAGACACAGGGACCGAGAGAGAGACACAGGGATGGAGGAAGAGACACAGGGACCGAGAGAGACACAGGACGAGAGAGAAACAGGGACCGAGTGAGAGACACAGGGACCAAGAGTGAGACACAGGGACCGAGAGAGACACAGGGACCGAGAGGGAGACAGGGACCGAGTGAGACACAGGGACTGAGAGAGTGACAGGGACCGTGAGAGAGACAGGGACCGAGAGAGACACCGGGACAGAGAGAGACATGGGGTGAGAGAGAGACACAGGGACTGAGAGAGAGACAGGGACAGAGAGAGACATGGGGTGAGAGAGAGACACAGGGACTGAGAGAGAGACACTGACTGTGAGAGTCACAGGGACAAAGTGAGACACCGGGACAGAGAGAGACACAGAGAGCAAGAGAGAGAGACAGGGACCGAGAAAGAGACACAGGGACTGAGAGAGACACAGGGACCGAGAGAGACACAGGGACCGAGAGAGAGACACAGGGACCGAGAGAGACACAGGGACCGAGAGAGACACAGGGACCGAGAGAGAGACACAGGGACTGAGAGAGAGACACAGGGACCGAGAGAGACACAGGGACCGAGAGTGACACAGAGACCGCGAGAGAGACACAGGGACCGAGAGAGAGACACTGTGACTGTGAGAGTCACAGGGACAAAGTGAGACACAGGGACAGAGAGAGACACAGAGAGCAAGAGAGAGTGACAGGGACCGAGAAAGAGACACAGGGACCGAGAGAGACACCGGGACCGAGAGAGACACAGGGACCGAGAGAGACACAGGGACCGAGAGAGTCACAGGGGCCGAGAGAGTCACAGGGACCGAGAGAGTCACAGGGATTGAGCGAGTCACAGGGACCGAGAGAGAGACACATTGACCGAGAGAGAGACACAGGTACCGAGCGAGACACAGGGACCGAGACAGAGACAGGTACCGAGTGAGAAATACAGGGACCAAGAGAGACACAGAGACCGAGAGAGAGAGACAGGGACCGAGAGAGACATCGGGACAGAGAGAGACACAGGGGTGAGAGAGAGACACAGGGACCGAGAGAGACACAGGGACCGAGTGAGACACAGCGACCGAGAGAGACACAGGGACCGAGAGAGAGACACAGGGATGGAGAGAGAGACACAGGGACCGAGAGAGACACAGGGACTGAGAGAGAAACAGGGTCCGAGTGAGTGACACAGGGACAGAGAGAGAGACACAGGGACCGAGAGTGAGACACAGGGACCGAGAGAGACACCAGGACCGAGAGAGACACAGGGGCTGAGAGAGACACATGGACCAAGATAGAGACACAGAGTCTGAGAGAGAGGCACAGGGACCGAGAGGGAGACAGGGACCGAGTGAGACACAGGGACTGAGAGAGTGACAGGGACCGTGAGAGAGACAGGGACCGAGAGAGACACAGGGGTGAGAGAGAGACACAGGGACTGAGAGAGAGAGACACAGGGACCGAGAGAGACACAGGAACCGAGAGAGAGACACAGGAACCGAGAGAGAGACACAGGGACCGAGTGAGACACAGGGACCGAGAGAGAGACACAGGGATTGAGCGAGTCACAGGGACCGAGAGAGAGACACAGGGACCGAGAGAGAGACAGGGATTGAGCGAGTCACAGGGACCGAGAGAGAGACAGGGACCGAGAGAGAGACACAGGTACCGAGAGAGACACAGGGACCGAGAGAGTCACAGGGACCGAGAGAGAGTCACGTGCTCACTGTGTGAAACACAGGTACCAAGAGGGACACAGGGACTGAGAGAGAGACACAAGCACCGAGAGAGAGACACAGACCGAGAGAGAGACACAGGGACTGACAGAGAGACACAGGGACCAAGAGAGACACAGGGACCGAGAGAGAGACACCGGGACAGAGAGAGAGACAGGGACCGAGTGAGACACAGGAACTGAGAGAGAGACTCAGGGACAACAGAGAGACACAGGGTCTTAGAGAGTGGCAAAGGGACCGACAGAGAGACAGGGACCGAGTGAGACACAGGGACTGAGAGAGACACAGTGACCGAGAGAGACACAGCGACCGAGAGACAGACACATGGACCGAGAGAGACACCGGGACCGAGAGAGACGCAGAGAGCAAGAGAGAGAGACACGGACCGAGAGAGAGACAGGGACCGAGAGAGAGACTCAGAGACTGAGAGAGAGACAGGGACTGAGAGAGTCACAGGGACCTAGTTAGACACAGGGACCGAGAGAGACACAGGGACCGAGAGAGAGACACAGGGACTGAGAGAGAGACAGGGATCGAGAGAGACACAGGGACTGAGAGAGAGACACAGGGACTGAGAGAGAGACAGGGACCGAGAGATAGACACAGGGACTGAGAGAGAGACAGGGACCGAGAGAGACACCGGGAACGAGTGAGAGACTCAGGGACCGAGAGAGAGACACAGGGACTGAGAGAGAGACAGGGACCGAGAGAGAGACAGAGGGACCGAGAAAGAGACACAGGGACTGAGAGAGAGACACAGGGGCCGAGTGACACACAGGGACCGAGAGAGACACAGGGACCAAGAGAGAGACACAGTGACCGAGAGAGAGAGACAGGGACCGAGAGAGAGACACAGGACCGACAGAGAGACACAGGGACTGAGAGAGAGACACAGGGACCGAGAGAGAGACACAGGTACCGAGTGAGACACAGGGACCGAGAGAGTTACAGGGATTGAGCGAGTCACAGGGACCGAGAGAGAGACACAGGGACCGAGACAGAGACAGGTACCGAGTGAGAAATACAGGGACCGAGTGAGAGACAGTGACCAAGAGAGAGACACAGGGACCAAGAGAGACACAGAGACCGAGAGAGAGAGACAGGGACCGAGAGAGAGACACAGGGACCGACAGAGAGACACAGTGACCAAGAGAGAGACACAGAGACCGAGAGAGAGACAGGGACCGAGTGAGACACAGGGACCCAGAGAGAGACACGGGAACGAGAGAGACACAGGGATCGAGAGAGACATCGAGATGGAGAGAGACACAGGGGTGAGAGAGAGACAAAGGGACCGAGAGAGACACAGGGGCCGAGTGAGACAGAGGGTCTTAGAGAGACACAGGGACCGAGAGAGAGACACAGGGATGGAGGGAGAGACACAGGGACCGAGAGAGACACAGGGACTGAGAGAGAAACAGGGACCGAGTGAGAGACACAGGGACCAAGAGTGAGACACAGGGACCGAGAGAGACACAGGGACCGAGAGGGAGACAGGGACCGAGTGAGACACAGGGACTGAGAGAGTGACAGGGACCGTGAGAGAGACAGGGACCGAGAGAGACACCGGGACAGAGAGAGACATGGGGTGAGAGAGAGACACAGGGACTGAGAGAGAGACAGGGACAGAGAGAGACATGGGGTGAGAGAGAGACACAGGGACTGAGAGAGAGACAGGGACAGAGAGAGACAGGGGGACCGAGAGAGACACAGTGACCGAGAGAGAGACACTGTGACTGTGAGAGTCACAGGGACAAAGTGAGACACAGGGACAGAGAGAGACACAGAGAGCAAGAGAGAGAGACAGGGACCGAGAAAGAGACACAGGGACTGAGAGAGACACAGGGACCGAGAGAGACACAGGGACCGAGAGAGACACAGGGACCGAGAGAGAGACACAGGGACTGAGGGAGAGACACAGGGACCGAGAGAGACACAGGGACCGAGAGTGACACAGAGACCGCGAGAGAGACACAGGGACCGAGAGAGAGACACTGTGACTGTGAGAGTCACAGGGACAAAGTGAGACACAGGGACAGAGAGAGACACAGAGAGCAAGAGAGAGAGACAGGGACCGAGAAAGAGACACAGGGACCGAGAGAGACACCGGGACCGAGAGAGACACAGGGACCGAGAGAGACACAGGGACCGAGAGAGTCACAGGGGCCGAGAGAGTCACAGGGACCGAGAGAGTCACAGGGAATGAGCGAGTCACAGGGACCGAGAGAGAGACACAGGGACCGAGAGAGAGACACAGGTACCGAGCGAGACACAGGGACCGAGACAGAGACAGGTACCGAGTGAGAAATACAGGGACCAAGAGAGACACAGAGACCGAGAGAGAGAGACAGGGACCGAGAGAGACATCGGGACAGAGAGAGACACAGGGGTGAGAGAGAGACACAGGGACCGAGAGAGACACAGGGACCGAGTGAGACACAGCGACCGAGAGAGACACAGGGACCGAGAGAGAGACACAGGGATGGAGAGAGAGACACAGGGACCGAGAGAGACACAGGGACTGAGAGAGAAACAGGGTCCGAGTGAGTGACACAGGGACAGAGAGAGAGACACAGGGACCGAGAGTGAGACACAGGGACCGAGAGAGACACCAGGACCGAGAGAGACTCAGGGGCTGAGAGAGACACAGGGACCGAGAGAGTGACAGGGACCGAGTGAGACACAGGGACTGAGAGAGTGACAGGGACCGTGAGAGAGACAGGGACCGAGAGAGACACAGGGGTGAGAGAGAGACACAGGGACCGAGAGAGAGAGACACAGGGACCGAGAGAGACACAGGAACCGAGAGAGAGACACAGGGACCGAGTGAGACACAGGTACCGAGAGAGAGACACAGGGATTGAGCGAGTCACAGGGACCGAGAGAGACACAGGGATTGAGCGAGTCACAGGGACCGAGAGAGAGACAGGGACCGAGAGAGAGACACAGGTACCGAGAGAGACACAGGGACCGAGAGAGTCACAGGGACCGAGAGAGAGACACAGGGACTGAGAGAGAAACACAGGTACCAAGAGGGACACAGGGACTGAGAGAGAGACACAAGCACCGAGAGAGAGACACAGACCGAGAGAGAGACACAGGGACTGACAGAGAGACACAGGGACCAAGAGAGACACAGGGACCGAGAGAGAGACACCGGGACAGAGAGAGAGACAGGGACCGAGTGAGACACAGGAACTGAGAGAGAGACTCAGGGACAACAGAGAGACACAGGGTCTTAGAGAGTGGCAAAGGGACCGACAGAGAGACAGGGACCGAGTGAGACACAGGGACTGAGAGAGACACAGTGACCGAGAGAGACACAGCGACCGAGAGAGAGACACATGGACCGAGAGAGACACCGGGACCGAGAGAGACACAGGGGTGTGAGAGAGAGACACAGGGACCGAGAGAGACACAGGCACTGAGAGAGACACATGGACTGAGAGAGAGAGACACAGGGACTGAGAGAGAGACACAGGGACCAACAGAGACACCAGGACCGAGAGAGACACAGGGACCGAGGGAGAGAGACACAGGGACCGAGTGAGACACAGGGACCGAGAGAGACACTGGGACCGAGGGAGAGAGACACAGGGACCGAGTGAGACACAGGGACCGAGAGAGAGACACAGGGACCGGGAGAGACACAGGGACTGAGAGAGTCACAGGGACCGAGAGAGAGACACAGGGACCCAGAGAGCAACAGAGGGACCGAGAGAGACACAGGGACCTAGAGAGAGACACAGGGACTGAGAGAGTCACAGGGACCGAGAGAGAGAACCAGTGACCGAGAGAGAGACACCTGGACAGAGAGAGAGACACAGGGACTGAGAGAGAGAGACAGGGACCGGGAGAGACACAGCGACCGAGTGAGACACAGGGACCGAGAAAGACACAGGGACCCAGAGAGAGACACAGGGACCGAGTGAGACACAGGGACCGAGGGAGTGACAGGGACCGAGTGAGACACAGGGACCCAGAGAGAGACACAGGGACCGAGAGAGACACAAGGACCTAGAGAGAGACACAGGGACCGAGAGAGTCACAGGGACCGACAGAGACATGAAACTGAGAGAGAGACACAAGCACCGAGAGAGAGACACAGACCGAGAGAGAGACACAGGGACCGAGACAGAGACAGGTACCAAGTGAGAGACACAGGGACCGAGAGTGAGACACAGGGACCGAGAGAGAGACACAGGGACCGAGTGAGACACAGGGACCGAGAGAGTGACAGGGACCGAGTGAGACACAGGGACCCAGAGAGAGACACAGGGACCGAGAGAGACACAAGGACCTAGAGAGAGACACAGGGACCGAGAGAGTCACAGGGACCGAGAGAGTGACAGGGACCGAGTGAGACACAGGGACCCAGAGAGAGACACAGGGACCGAGTGAGACACAGGGACCGAGGGACTGACAGGGACCGAGTGAGACACAGGGACCCAGAGAGAGACACAGGGACCGAGAGAGACACAAGGACCTAGAGAGAGACACAGGGACCGAGAGAGTCACAGGGACCGACAGAGACATGAAACATAGAGAGAGACAGGGACCGAGTGAGACACAGGGACCGAGAGAGACACAGGGACCGAGTGAGAGACACAGGGACCGAGAGAGACACAGGGACCGAGAGAGACACAGGGACTGAGAGAGACACAGGGACCGAGGGAGAGACAGAGGGACTGAGAGAGAGAGACACAGGGACCGAGAGAGAGAGACACAAGGACCGAGAGAGACACAGGGACCGAGTGAGACACAGGGGTGCGAAGGAGACACAGGGACCGAGCGAGACACAGGGACCGAGTGAGACACAGCGTCCGAGAGAGACACAGGGACCGAGAGAGAGACACAGGGACTGAGCGAGTCACAGGGACCGAGAGAGACACAGGGACCGAGAGAGAGACACAGGGACCGAGAGAGAGACAAAGGGACCGAGAGAGACACAGGGACCGAGAGAGACACAGGGACTGAGAGAGAAACAGTGACCGAGAGAGACACAGCGACTGGGAGAGAGAGACACAGGGACCGAGAGAGAGACACAAGGACCGAGAGAATCACAGGGACCGAGTGAGACACAGGGACTGAGAGAGACAGTGACCGAGAGAGACACAGGGACCGAGAGAGAGACACAAGGACCGAGAGAGTCACAGGGACCGAGAGGTAGACACAGGGACCGAGCAGACACAGGGACCGAGAGAGAGACATAGAGACCGAGAGAGAGACACAGGGACCGAGAGAGAGACACAGGGAACAAGAGAGACACAGGGACCGAGAGAATCACAGGGACCGAGAGAGAGACACAGGGACCGAGAGAGAGACACAGGGACCGAGAGAGAGACACAGGGACCGAAAGAGACAGAGGGACTGAGCGAGTCACAGGGACCGAGAGAGACACAGGGACCGAGAGGGAGACAGAGGGACCGAGAGAGACAGAGGGACTGAGCGAGTCACAGGGACCGAGCAGACACAGGGACCGAGAGAGAGACACAGAGACCGAGTGAGAGACACAAGGACCGAGAGAGACACAGGGACCGAGTGAGAAAACAGGGGTGAGAGGGAGACACAGGGACTGAGAGAGAGACACAGGGACTGAGAGAGAGAGACACAGGCAACGAGAGAGAGACACAGGGACTGAGAGAGAGACACAGGGACTGAGAGAGAGTGACACAGGGACCAAGAGAGACACCAGGACCGAGAGAGACAGAGGGGTGAGAGAGAGATACAGGGACCGAGGGAGACACAGGGACCGAGAGAGAGACACAGGGACTGAGAGAGTGAGACAGGGACCGGGAGAGACACAGGGACCGAGAAAGACACAGGGAGTAAGAGAGAGACACAGGGACCGAGAGAGACACCGGGACCGAGAGAGACACAGTGACCGAGTGAGACACAGAGACCGAGAGAGACACAGGGACCGAGAGAGAGAGTCACAGGGACGGAGAGAGACACAGGGACCGAGAGAGAGACACAGGGACCGAGAGAGACATAGGGACTGGGAGAGAGAGACACAGGGACCGAGAGAGACACAGGGACCGAGAGAGAGACAGTGACCGAGAGAGACACAGGGACTGGGAGAGAGAGACAAAGGGACCGAGAGAGAGACACAAGGACCGAGAGAGACACAGGCACTGAGTGAGACACAGGGACTGAGAGAGACACAGGCACCGAGTGAGACACAGGGACCGAGAGAGACACCGGGACCGAGAGAGACACAGTGACCGAGTGAGACACAGAGACCGAGAGAGACACAGGGACTGAGAGAGAGACACAGGGAACGAGAGAGACACAGGGACTGAGAGAGACACAGGTACTGAGAGAGAGAGAGACACAGCGACCGAGAGAGAGACACAAGGACCGAGAGAGACACAGGGACTGAGAGGGATACACAGGGACCGAGCAGACACAGGGACCGAGAGAGAGACACAGAGACCGAGAGAGAGACACAGGGACCGAGAGAGGGACACAGAGAACAAGAGAGAGAGAGAGGGACTGAGCGAGTCACAGGGACCGAGAGAGACACAGTGACCGAGAGAGAGACACAAGGATCGAGAGATGCACAGGGACCGAGATGGAGACACAGGGACCGAGAGAGGGACACCGAGAACAAGAGAGAGAGAGAGGGACTGAGCGAGTCACAGGGACCGATAGAGACACAGTGACCGAGAGAGAGACACAAGGATCGAGAGATGCACAGGGACCGAGATGGAGACACAGGGACCCAGCTGACACAGGGACCGAGAGAGAGACACAGGGACCAAGAGAGACACAGAGACTGAGACAGAGACAGTGACCGAGAGAGGGACACAAGGACCGAGAGAGACACAGGGACCGAGATGGAGACACAGGGACCGAGCTGACACAGGTACCGAGTGAGAGACACAGGGACCGAGTAAGAGACACAGGACCGAGAGAGAGACAGAGGGACCGAGAGGGACACAGGGACCGAGAGAGAGACACAGGGACCGAGAGAAACAGAGTGACCGAGAGAGAGAGACAGGGACCGAGAGAGAGACACAGGGACCGAGAGAGAGAGACAGGGACCGAGAGAGAGACACAGGGACCGATTGAGACACAGGGACCGAGAGAGTGACAGGGACCGAGTGAGACACAGGGACCGAGAGAGAGAGACACAGGGACCGAGAGAGACACAAGGACCTAGAGAGAGAGACACAGGGACCGAGAGAGTCACAGGGACCGAGAGAGAGAGACACAGGGACTGAGCGAGTCACAGGGACCGAGAGAGAGACAGGGACCAAGAGAGACACAGTGACCGAGAGAGACACAGGGACTGAGAGAGAGAGACACAGGGACCGAGAGAGAGACACAAGGACCGAGAGAGACAGAGGGACCGAGTGAGACACAGGGGTGAGAGGGAGACACAGGGACCGAGAGAGACACATGGACCGAATGAGACACAACGACCGAGAGAGACACAGGGACCGAGACAGAGAGACACAGGGACCGAGAGAGACACAGGGACCGAGGGAGAGAGACACAGGGACCGAGAGAGAGACACAGGGACCGAGTGAGAGACACAGGGACTGAGCGAGTCACAGGGACCGAGAGAGAGACAGGGACCGAGAGAGAGACACAGGGACCGAGAGAGAGACAGGGACCGACAGAGACACAGGGACTGAGAGAGAGACACAGGGACTGAGAGAGTCACAGGGACCGAGAGAGAGACACAGGGACCAAGAGAGACACCAGGACCGAGAGAGACACAGCGACCGAGAGAGAGACACAGGGACCCAGAGAGAGACACAGGGACCGAGAGAGACACAAGGACATAGAGAGAGACACAGGGACCGAGTGAGTCACAGGGACCGAGAGAGAGACACAGGGACCCAGAGAGAGACACAGGAACCGAGAGAGACACAGGGACCTAGAGAGAGACACAGGGACCGAGAGAGAGACACGGACCGAGAGAGTCACAGGGACTGAGAGAGAGACAGAGTGACCGAGAGAGTGACACCGGGACAGAGAGTGAGACACAGGGTCTGAGAGAGAGAGACAGGGACCGGGAGAGACACAGAGAACGAGACAGAGAGACACAGGGACCGAGAGAGAGACATAGGGACCGAGTGAGAGACACAGGGACCAAGAGGGACACAAGGACCTAGAGAGAGACACAGGGACCGAGAGAGACACAAGGACCAAGAGGGACACAGGTACCGAGAGAGAGAGACACAGGGACCGAGAGAGACACAAGGACATAGAGAGAGACACAGGGACCAAGAGAGTCACAGGGACTGAGAGAGAGACAGGGACCGATTGAGACACAGGGACCGAGAGAGTGACAGGGACCGAGAGAGAGAGACACAGGGACCGAGAGAGAGACACAGGGACCGAGAGAGACACTGAAACTGAGAGAGAGAGAGACAGAGGGACCGATTGAGACACAGGGACCGAGAGAGAGACACAGGGACCTAGAAAGTCACAGGGACCGAGAGAGAGACACAGGGACCGAGAGAGAGACACAGGGACCGAATGAGAGTCACAGGGACTGAGAGAGAGAGACACAGCGACCGAGAGAGACACAGGGACCGAGACAGAGAGACACAGGGACCGAGAGAGAGTCACAGGGACCGAGAGAGAGACACAGGGATTGAGCGAGTCACAGGGACCGAGAGAGACACAGGGATTGAGCGAGTCACAGGGACCGAGAGAGAGACAGGGACCGAGAGAGAGACACAGGTACCGAGAGAGACACAGGGACCGAGAGAGTCACAGGGACCGAGAGAGAGACACAGGGACTGAGAGACACACAGGGACCGAGAGAGAAACACAGGTACCAAGAGGGACACAGGGACTGAGAGAGAGACACAAGCACCGAGAGAGAGACACAGACCGAGAGAGAGACACAGGGACTGACAGAGAGACACAGGGACCAAGAGAGACACAGGGACCGAGAGAGAGACACCGGGACAGAGAGAGAGACAGGGACCGAGTGAGACACAGGAACTGAGAGAGAGACTCAGGGACAAGAGAGACACAGGGTCTTAGAGAGTGGCAAAGGGACCGACAGAGAGACAGGGACCGAGTGAGACACAGGGACTGAGAGAGACACAGTGACCGAGAGAGACACAGCGACCGAGAGACAGACACATGGACCGAGAGAGACACCGGGACCGAGAGAGACGCAGAGAGCAAGAGAGAGAGACAGGGACCGAGAGAGAGACAGGGACCGAGAGAGAGACTCAGAGACTGAGAGAGAGACAGGGACTGAGAGAGTCACAGGGACCGAGTTAGACACAGGGACCGAGAGAGACACAGGGACCGAGAGAGAGACACAGGGACTGAGAGAGAGACAGGGACCGAGAGATAGACACAGGGACTGAGAGAGAGACAGGGACCGAGAGAGACACCGGGAACGAGTGAGAGACTCAGGGACCGAGAGAGAGACACAGGGACTGAGAGAGAGACAGGGACCGAGAGAGAGACAGAGGGACCGAGAAAGAGACACAGGGACTGAGAGAGAGACACAGGGGCCGAGTGACACACAGGGACCGAGAGAGACACAGGGACCAAGAGAGAGACACAGTGACCGAGAGAGAGAGACAGGGACCGAGAGAGAGACACAGGGACCGACAGAGAGACACAGGGACTGAGAGAGAGACACAGGGACCGAGAGAGAGACACAGGTACCGAGTGAGACACAGGGACCGAGAGAGTTACAGGGATTGAGCGAGTCACAGGGACCGAGAGAGAGACACAGGGACCGAGACAGAGACAGGTACCGAGTGAGAAATACAGGGACCGAGTGAGAGACAGTGACCAAGAGAGAGACACAGGGACCAAGAGAGACACAGAGACCGAGAGAGAGAGACAGGGACCGAGAGAGAGACACAGGGACCGACAGAGAGACACAGTGACCAAGAGAGAGACACAGAGACCGAGAGAGAGACAGGGACCGAGTGAGACACAGGGACCCAGAGAGAGACACGGGAACGAGAGAGAGAGACACAGGGATCGAGAGAGACATCGAGATGGAGAGAGACACAGGGGTGAGAGAGAGACAAAGGGACCGAGAGAGACACAGGGGCCGAGTGAGACAGAGGGTCTTAGAGAGACACAGGGACCGAGAGAGAGACACAGGGATGGAGGGAGAGACACAGGGACCGAGAGAGACACAGGGACTGAGAGAGAAACAGGGACCGAGTGAGAGACACAGGGACCAAGAGTGAGACACAGGGACCGAGAGAGACACAGGGACCGAGAGGGAGACAGGGACCGAGTGAGACACAGGGACTGAGAGAGTGACAGGGACCGTGAGAGAGACAGGGACCGAGAGAGACACCGGGACAGAGAGAGACATGGGGTGAGAGAGAGACACAGGGACTGAGAGAGAGACAGGGACAGAGAGAGACATGGGGTGAGAGAGAGACACAGGGACTGAGAGAGAGACAGGGACAGAGAGAGACAGGGGGACCGAGAGAGACACAGTGACCGAGAGAGAGACACTGTGACTGTGAGAGTCACAGGGACAAAGTGAGACACAGGGACAGAGAGAGACACAGAGAGCAAGAGAGAGAGACAGGGACCGAGAAAGAGACACAGGGACTGAGAGAGACACAGGGACCGAGAGAGACACAGGGACCGAGAGAGAGACACAGGGACCGAGAGAGACACAGGGACCGAGAGAGACACAGGGACCGAGAGAGAGACACAGGGACTGAGAGAGAGACACAGGGACTGAGAGAGACACAGGGACCGAGAGTGACACAGAGACCGCGAGAGAGACACAGGGACCGAGAGAGAGACACTGTGACTGTGAGAGTCACAGGGACAAAGTGAGACACAGGGACAGAGAGAGACACAGAGAGCAAGAGAGAGAGACAGGGACCGAGAAAGAGACACAGGGACCGAGAGAGACACCGGGACCGAGAGAGACACAGGGACCGAGAGAGACACAGGGACCGAGAGAGTCACAGGGGCCGAGAGAGTCACAGGGACCGAGAGAGTCACAGGGATTGAGCGAGTCACAGGGACCGAGAGAGAGACACAGGGACCGAGAGAGAGACACAGGTACCGAGCGAGACACAGGGACCGAGACAGAGACAGGTACCGAGTGAGAAATACAGGGACCAAGAGAGACACAGAGACCGAGAGAGAGAGAGACAGGGACCGAGAGAGACATCGGGACAGAGAGAGACACAGGGGTGAGAGAGAGACACAGGGACCGAGAGAGACACAGGGACCGAGTGAGACACAGCGACCGAGAGAGACACAGGGACCGAGAGAGAGACACAGGGATGGAGAGAGAGAGACACAGGGACCGAGAGAGACACAGGGACTGAGAGAGAAACAGGGTCCGAGTGAGTGACACAGGGACATGGAGAGAGACACAGGGACCGAGAGTGAGACACAGGGACCGAGAGAGACACCAGGACCGAGAGAGACACAGGGGCTGAGAGAGACACAGGGACCAAGATAGAGACACAGAGTCTTAGAGAGAGGCACAGGGACCGAGAGGGAGACAGGGACCGAGTGAGACACAGGGACTGAGAGAGTGACAGGGACCGTGAGAGAGACAGGGACCGAGAGAGACACAGGGGTGAGAGAGAGACACAGGGACCGAGAGAGAGAGACACAGGGACCGAGAGAGACACAGGAACCGAGAGAGAGACACAGGGACCGAGTGAGACACAGGGACCGAGAGAGAGACACAGGGATTGAGCGAGTCACAGGGACCGAGAGAGACACAGGGATTGAGCGAGTCACAGGGACCGAGAGAGAGACAGGGACCGAGAGAGAGACACAGGTACCGAGAGAGACACAGGGACCGAGAGAGTCAGAGGGACCGAGAGAGAGACACAGGGACTGAGAGACACACAGGGACCGAGAGAGAAACACAGGTACCAAGAGGGACACAGGGACTGAGAGAGAGACACAAGCACCGAGAGAGAGACACAGACCGAGAGAGAGACACAGGGACTGACAGAGAGACACAGGGACCAAGAGAGACACAGGGACCGAGAGAGAGACACCGGGACAGAGAGAGAGACAGGGACCGAGTGAGACACAGGGACTGAGAGAGAGACACAGGGAACGAGAGAGACACAGGGACTGAGAGAGACACAGGTACTGAGAGAGAGAGAGACACAGCGACCGAGAGAGAGACACAAGGACCGAGAGAGACACAGGGACTGAGAGGGATACACAGGGACCGAGCAGACACAGGGACCGAGAGAGAGACACAGAGACCGAGAGAGAGACACAGGGACCGAGAGAGGGACACAGAGAACAAGAGAGAGAGAGAGGGACTGAGCGAGTCACAGGGACCGAGAGAGACACAGTGACCGAGAGAGAGACACAAGGATCGAGAGATGCACAGGGACCGAGATGGAGACACAGGGACCGAGAGAGGGACACCGAGAACAAGAGAGAGAGAGAGGGACTGAGCGAGTCACAGGGACCGAGAGAGACACAGTGACCGAGAGAGAGACACAAGGATCGAGAGATGCACAGGGACCGAGATGGAGACACAGGGACCGAGCTGACACAGGGACCGAGAGAGAGACACAGGGACCAAGAGAGACACAGGGACTGAGACAGAGACAGTGACCGAGAGAGGGACACAAGGACCGAGAGAGACACAGGGACCGAGATGGAGACACAGGGACCGAGCTGACACAGGTACCGAGTGAGAGACACAGGGACCGAGTAAGAGACACAGGACCGAGAGAGAGACAGAGGGACCGAGAGGGACACAGGGACCGAGAGAGAGACACAGGGACCGAGAGAAACAGAGTGACCGAGAGAGAGAGACAGGGACCGAGAGAGAGACACAGGGACCGAGAGAGAGAGACAGGGACCGAGAGAGAGACACAGGGACCGATTGAGACACAGGGACCGAGAGAGTGACAGGGACCGAGTGAGACACAGGGACCGAGAGAGAGAGACACAGGGACCGAGAGAGACACAAGGACCTAGAGAGAGAGACACAGGGACCGAGAGAGTCACAGGGACCGAGAGAGAGAGACACAGGGACTGAGCGAGTCACAGGGACCGAGAGAGAGACAGGGACCAAGAGAGACACAGTGACCGAGAGAGACACAGGGACTGAGAGAGAGAGACACAGGGACCGAGAGAGAGACACAAGGACCGAGAGAGACAGAGGGACCGAGTGAGACACAGGGGTGAGAGGGAGACACAGGGACCGAGAGAGACACATGGACCGAATGAGACACAGCGACCGAGAGAGACACAGGGACCGAGACAGAGAGACACAGGGACCGAGAGAGACACAGGGACCGAGGGAGAGAGACACAGGGACCGAGAGAGAGACACAGGGACCGAGTGAGAGACACAGGGACTGAGCGAGTCACAGGGACCGAGAGAGAGACAGGGACCGAGAGAGAGACACAGGGACCGAGAGAGAGACAGGGACCGACAGAGACACAGGGACTGAGAGAGAGACACAGGGACTGAGAGAGTCACAGGGACCGAGAGAGAGACACAGGGACCAAGAGAGACACCAGGACCGAGAGAGACACAGCGACCGAGAGAGAGACACAGGGACCCAGAGAGAGACACAGGGACCGAGAGAGACACAAGGACATAGAGAGAGACACAGGGACCGAGTGAGTCACAGGGACCGAGAGAGAGACACAGGGACCCAGAGAGAGACACAGGAACCGAGAGAGACACAGGGACCTAGAGAGAGACACAGGGACCGAGAGAGAGACACGGACCGAGAGAGTCACAGGGACTGAGAGAGAGACAGAGTGACCGAGAGAGTGACACCGGGACAGAGAGTGAGACACAGGGTCTGAGAGAGAGAGACAGGGACCGGGAGAGACACAGAGAACGAGACAGAGAGACACAGGGACCGAGAGAGAGACATAGGGACCGAGTGAGAGACACAGGGACCAAGAGGGACACAAGGACCTAGAGAGAGACACAGGGACCGAGAGAGACACAAGGACCAAGAGGGACACAGGTACCGAGAGAGAGAGACACAGGGACCGAGAGAGACACAAGGACATAGAGAGAGACACAGGGACCAAGAGAGTCACAGGGACTGAGAGAGAGACAGGGACCGATTGAGACACAGGGACCGAGAGAGTGACAGGGACCGAGAGAGAGAGACACAGGGACCGAGAGAGAGACACAGGGACCGAGAGAGACACTGAAACTGAGAGAGAGAGAGACAGAGGGACCGATTGAGACACAGGGACCGAGAGAGAGACACAGGGACCTAGAAAGTCACAGGGACCGAGAGAGAGACACAGGGACCGAGAGAGAGACACAGGGACCGAATGAGAGTCACAGGGACTGAGAGAGAGAGACACAGCGACCGAGAGAGACACAGGGACCGAGACAGAGAGACACAGGGACCGAGAGAGAGTCACAGGGACCGAGAGAGAGACACAGGGATTGAGCGAGTCACAGGGACCGAGAGAGACACAGGGATTGAGCGAGTCACAGGGACCGAGAGAGAGACAGGGACCGAGAGAGAGACACAGGTACCGAGAGAGACACAGGGACCGAGAGAGTCACAGGGACCGAGAGAGAGACACAGGGACTGAGAGACACACAGGGACCGAGAGAGAAACACAGGTACCAAGAGGGACACAGGGACTGAGAGAGAGACACAAGCACCGAGAGAGAGACACAGACCGAGAGAGAGACACAGGGACTGACAGAGAGACACAGGGACCAAGAGAGACACAGGGACCGAGAGAGAGACACCGGGACAGAGAGAGAGACAGGGACCGAGTGAGACACAGGAACTGAGAGAGAGACTCAGGGACAAGAGAGACACAGGGTCTTAGAGAGTGGCAAAGGGACCGACAGAGAGACAGGGACCGAGTGAGACACAGGGACTGAGAGAGACACAGTGACCGAGAGAGACACAGCGACCGAGAGACAGACACATGGACCGAGAGAGACACCGGGACCGAGAGAGACGCAGAGAGCAAGAGAGAGAGACAGGGACCGAGAGAGAGACAGGGACCGAGAGAGAGACTCAGAGACTGAGAGAGAGACAGGGACTGAGAGAGTCACAGGGACCGAGTTAGACACAGGGACCGAGAGAGACACAGGGACCGAGAGAGAGACACAGGGACTGAGAGAGAGACAGGGATCGAGAGAGACACAGGGACTGAGAGAGAGACACAGGGACTGAGAGAGAGACAGGGACCGAGAGATAGACACAGGGACTGAGAGAGAGACAGGGACCGAGAGAGACACCGGGAACGAGTGAGAGACTCAGGGACCGAGAGAGAGACACAGGGACTGAGAGAGAGACAGGGACCGAGAGAGAGACAGAGGGACCGAGAAAGAGACACAGGGACTGAGAGAGAGACACAGGGGCCGAGTGACACACAGGGACCGAGAGAGACACAGGGACCAAGAGAGAGACACAGTGACCGAGAGAGAGAGACAGGGACCGAGAGAGAGACACAGGGACCGACAGAGAGACACAGGGACTGAGAGAGAGACACAGGGACCGAGAGAGAGACACAGGTACCGAGTGAGACACAGGGACCGAGAGAGTTACAGGGATTGAGCGAGTCACAGGGACCGAGAGAGAGACACAGGGACCGAGACAGAGACAGGTACCGAGTGAGAAATACAGGGACCGAGTGAGAGACAGTGACCAAGAGAGAGACACAGGGACCAAGAGAGACACAGAGACCGAGAGAGAGAGACAGGGACCGAGAGAGAGACACAGGGACCGACAGAGAGACACAGTGACCAAGAGAGAGACACAGAGACCGAGAGAGAGACAGGGACCGAGTGAGACACAGGGACCCAGAGAGAGACACGGGAACGAGAGAGAGAGACACAGGGATCGAGAGAGACATCGAGATGGAGAGAGACACAGGGGTGAGAGAGAGACAAAGGGACCGAGAGAGACACAGGGGCCGAGTGAGACAGAGGGTCTTAGAGAGACACAGGGACCGAGAGAGAGACACAGGGATGGAGGGAGAGACACAGGGACCGAGAGAGACACAGGGACTGAGAGAGAAACAGGGACCGAGTGAGAGACACAGGGACCAAGAGTGAGACACAGGGACCGAGAGAGACACAGGGACCGAGAGGGAGACAGGGACCGAGTGAGACACAGGGACTGAGAGAGTGACAGGGACCGTGAGAGAGACAGGGACCGAGAGAGACACCGGGACAGAGAGAGACATGGGGTGAGAGAGAGACACAGGGACTGAGAGAGAGACAGGGACAGAGAGAGACATGGGGTGAGAGAGAGACACAGGGACTGAGAGAGAGACAGGGACAGAGAGAGACAGGGGGACCGAGAGAGACACAGTGACCGAGAGAGAGACACTGTGACTGTGAGAGTCACAGGGACAAAGTGAGACACAGGGACAGAGAGAGACACAGAGAGCAAGAGAGAGAGACAGGGACCGAGAAAGAGACACAGGGACTGAGAGAGACACAGGGACCGAGAGAGACACAGGGACCGAGAGAGAGACACAGGGACCGAGAGAGACACAGGGACCGAGAGAGACACAGGGACCGAGAGAGAGACACAGGGACTGAGAGAGAGACACAGGGACCGAGAGAGACACAGGGACCGAGAGTGACACAGAGACCGCGAGAGAGACACAGGGACCGAGAGAGAGACACTGTGACTGTGAGAGTCACAGGGACAAAGTGAGACACAGGGACAGAGAGAGACACAGAGAGCAAGAGAGAGAGACAGGGACCGAGAAAGAGACACAGGGACCGAGAGAGACACCGGGACCGAGAGAGACACAGGGACCGAGAGAGACACAGGGACCGAGAGAGTCACAGGGGCCGAGAGAGTCACAGGGACCGAGAGAGTCACAGGGATTGAGCGAGTCACAGGGACCGAGAGAGAGACACAGGGACCGAGAGAGAGACACAGGTACCGAGCGAGACACAGGGACCGAGACAGAGACAGGTACCGAGTGAGAAATACAGGGACCAAGAGAGACACAGAGACCGAGAGAGAGAGAGACAGGGACCGAGAGAGACATCGGGACAGAGAGAGACACAGGGGTGAGAGAGAGACACAGGGACCGAGAGAGACACAGGGACCGAGTGAGACACAGCGACCGAGAGAGACACAGGGACCGAGAGAGAGACACAGGGATGGAGAGAGAGAGACACAGGGACCGAGAGAGACACAGGGACTGAGAGAGAAACAGGGTCCGAGTGAGTGACACAGGGACAGAGAGAGAGACACAGGGACCGAGAGTGAGACACAGGGACCGAGAGAGACACCAGGACCGAGAGAGACACAGGGGCTGAGAGAGACACAGGGACCAAGATAGAGACACAGAGTCTTAGAGAGAGGCACAGGGACCGAGAGGGAGACAGGGACCGAGTGAGACACAGGGACTGAGAGAGTGACAGGGACCGTGAGAGAGACAGGGACCGAGAGAGACACAGGGGTGAGAGAGAGACACAGGGACCGAGAGAGAGAGACACAGGGACCGAGAGAGACACAGGAACCGAGAGAGAGACACAGGGACCGAGTGAGACACAGGGACCGAGAGAGAGACACAGGGATTGAGCGAGTCACAGGGACCGAGAGAGACACAGGGATTGAGCGAGTCACAGGGACCGAGAGAGAGACAGGGACCGAGAGAGAGACACAGGTACCGAGAGAGACACAGGGACCGAGAGAGTCAGAGGGACCGAGAGAGAGACACAGGGACTGAGAGACACACAGGGACCGAGAGAGAAACACAGGTACCAAGAGGGACACAGGGACTGAGAGAGAGACACAAGCACCGAGAGAGAGACACAGACCGAGAGAGAGACACAGGGACTGACAGAGAGACACAGGGACCAAGAGAGACACAGGGACCGAGAGAGAGACACCGGGACAGAGAGAGAGACAGGGACCGAGTGAGACACAGGGACTGAGAGAGAGACACAGGGAACGAGAGAGACACAGGGACTGAGAGAGACACAGGTACTGAGAGAGAGAGAGACACAGCGACCGAGAGAGAGACACAAGGACCGAGAGAGACACAGGGACTGAGAGGGATACACAGGGACCGAGCAGACACAGGGACCGAGAGAGAGACACAGAGACCGAGAGAGAGACACAGGGACCGAGAGAGGGACACAGAGAACAAGAGAGAGAGAGAGGGACTGAGCGAGTCACAGGGACCGAGAGAGACACAGTGACCGAGAGAGAGACACAAGGATCGAGAGATGCACAGGGACCGAGATGGAGACACAGGGACCGAGAGAGGGACACCGAGAACAAGAGAGAGAGAGAGGGACTGAGCGAGTCACAGGGACCGAGAGAGACACAGTGACCGAGAGAGAGACACAAGGATCGAGAGATGCACAGGGACCGAGATGGAGACACAGGGACCGAGCTGACACAGGGACCGAGAGAGAGACACAGGGACCAAGAGAGACACAGGGACTGAGACAGAGACAGTGACCGAGAGAGGGACACAAGGACCGAGAGAGACACAGGGACCGAGATGGAGACACAGGGACCGAGCTGACACAGGTACCGAGTGAGAGACACAGGGACCGAGTAAGAGACACAGGACCGAGAGAGAGACAGAGGGACCGAGAGGGACACAGGGACCGAGAGAGAGACACAGGGACCGAGAGAAACAGAGTGACCGAGAGAGAGAGACAGGGACCGAGAGAGAGACACAGGGACCGAGAGAGAGAGACAGGGACCGAGAGAGAGACACAGGGACCGATTGAGACACAGGGACCGAGAGAGTGACAGGGACCGAGTGAGACACAGGGACCGAGAGAGACACAGGGACCGAGAGAGACACAAGGACCTAGAGAGAGAGACACAGGGACCGAGAGAGTCACAGGGACCGAGAGAGAGAGACACAGGGACTGAGCGAGTCACAGGGACCGAGAGAGAGACAGGGACCAAGAGAGACACAGTGACCGAGAGAGACACAGGGACTGAGAGAGAGAGACACAGGGACCGAGAGAGAGACACAAGGACCGAGAGAGACAGAGGGACCGAGTGAGACACAGGGGTGAGAGGGAGACACAGGGACCGAGAGAGACACATGGACCGAATGAGACACAGCGACCGAGAGAGACACAGGGACCGAGACAGAGAGACACAGGGACCGAGAGAGACACAGGGACCGAGGGAGAGAGACACAGGGACCGAGAGAGAGACACAGGGACCGAGTGAGAGACACAGGGACTGAGCGAGTCACAGGGACCGAGAGAGAGACACCGGGACAGAGAGAGAGACAGGGACCGAGTGAGACACAGGAACTGAGAGAGAGACTCAGGGACAAGAGAGACACAGGGTCTTAGAGAGTGGCAAAGGGACCGACAGAGAGACAGGGACCGAGTGAGACACAGGGACTGAGAGAGACACAGTGACCGAGAGAGACACAGCGACCGAGAGACAGACACATGGACCGAGAGAGACACCGGGACCGAGAGAGACGCAGAGAGCAAGAGAGAGAGACAGGGACCGAGAGAGAGACAGGGACCGAGAGAGAGACTCAGAGACTGAGAGAGAGACAGGGACTGAGAGAGTCACAGGGACCGAGTTAGACACAGGGACCGAGAGAGACACAGGGACCGAGAGAGAGACACAGGGACTGAGAGAGAGACAGGGATCGAGAGAGACACAGGGACTGAGAGAGAGACACAGGGACTGAGAGAGAGACAGGGACCGAGAGATAGACACAGGGACTGAGAGAGAGACAGGGACCGAGAGAGACACCGGGAACGAGTGAGAGACTCAGGGACCGAGAGAGAGACACAGGGACTGAGAGAGAGACAGGGACCGAGAGAGAGACAGAGGGACCGAGAAAGAGACACAGGGACTGAGAGAGAGACACAGGGGCCGAGTGACACACAGGGACCGAGAGAGACACAGGGACCAAGAGAGAGACACAGTGACCGAGAGAGAGAGACAGGGACCGAGAGAGAGACACAGGGACCGACAGAGAGACACAGGGACTGAGAGAGAGACACAGGGACCGAGAGAGAGACACAGGTACCGAGTGAGACACAGGGACCGAGAGAGTTACAGGGATTGAGCGAGTCACAGGGACCGAGAGAGAGACACAGGGACCGAGACAGAGACAGGTACCGAGTGAGAAATACAGGGACCGAGTGAGAGACAGTGACCAAGAGAGAGACACAGGGACCAAGAGAGACACAGAGACCGAGAGAGAGAGACAGGGACCGAGAGAGAGACACAGGGACCGACAGAGAGACACAGTGACCAAGAGAGAGACACAGAGACCGAGAGAGAGACAGGGACCGAGTGAGACACAGGGACCCAGAGAGAGACACGGGAACGAGAGAGAGACACAGGGATCGAGAGAGACATCGAGATGGAGAGAGACACAGGGGTGAGAGAGAGACAAAGGGACCGAGAGAGACACAGGGGCCGAGTGAGACAGAGGGTCTTAGAGAGACACAGGGACCGAGAGAGAGACACAGGGATGGAGGGAGAGACACAGGGACCGAGAGAGACACAGGGACTGAGAGAGAAACAGGGGCCGAGTGAGAGACACAGGGACCAAGAGTGAGACACAGGGACCGAGAGAGACACAGGGACCGAGAGGGAGACAGGGACCGAGTGAGACACAGGGACTGAGAGAGTGACAGGGACCGTGAGAGAGACAGGGACCGAGAGAGACACCGGGACAGAGAGAGACATGGGGTGAGAGAGAGACACAGGGACTGAGAGAGAGACAGGGACAGAGAGAGACATGGGGTGAGAGAGAGACACAGGGACTGAGAGAGAGACAGGGACAGAGAGAGACAGGGGGACCGAGAGAGACACAGTGACCGAGAGAGAGACACTGTGACTGTGAGAGTCACAGGGACAAAGTGAGACACAGGGACAGAGAGAGACACAGAGAGCAAGAGAGAGAGACAGGGACCGAGAAAGAGACACAGGGACTGAGAGAGACACAGGGACCGAGAGAGACACAGGGACCGAGAGAGAGACACAGGGACCGAGAGAGACACAGGGACCGAGAGAGACACAGGGACCGAGAGAGAGACACAGGGACTGAGAGAGAGACACAGGGACCGAGAGAGACACAGGGACCGAGAGTGACACAGAGACCGCGAGAGAGACACAGGGACCGAGAGAGAGACACTGTGACTGTGAGAGTCACTGGGACAAAGTGAGACACAGGGACAGAGAGAGACACAGAGAGCAAGAGAGAGAGACAGGGACCGAGAAAGAGACACAGGGACCGAGAGAGACACCGGGACCGAGAGAGACACAGGGACCGAGAGAGACACAGGGACCGAGAGAGTCACAGGGGCCGAGAGAGTCACAGGGACCGAGAGAGTCACAGGGATTGAGCGAGTCACAGGGACCGAGAGAGAGACACAGGGACCGAGAGAGAGACACAGGTACCGAGCGAGACACAGGGACCGAGACAGAGACAGGTACCGAGTGAGAAATACAGGGACCAAGAGAGACACAGAGACCGAGAGAGAGAGACAGGGACCGAGAGAGACATCGGGACAGAGAGAGACACAGGGGTGAGAGAGAGACACAGGGACCGAGAGAGACACAGGGACCGAGTGAGACACAGCGACCGAGAGAGACACAGGGACCGAGAGAGAGACACAGGGATGGAGAGAGAGACACAGGGACCGAGAGAGACACAGGGACTGAGAGAGAAACAGGGTCCGAGTGAGTGACACAGGGACAGAGAGAGAGACACAGGGACCGAGAGTGAGACACAGGGACCGAGAGAGACACCAGGACCGAGAGAGACACAGGGGCTGAGAGAGACACAGGGACCAAGATAGAGACACAGAGTCTTAGAGAGAGGCACAGGGACCGAGAGGGAGACAGGGACCGAGTGAGACACAGGGACTGAGAGAGTGACAGGGACCGTGAGAGAGACAGGGACCGAGAGAGACACAGGGGTGAGAGAGAGACACAGGGACCGAGAGAGAGAGACACAGGGACCGAGAGAGACACAGGAACCGAGAGAGAGACACAGGGACCGAGTGAGACAGAGGGACTGAGGGAGTCACAGGGACCGAGAGAGACACAGGGATTGAGCGAGTCACAGGGACCGAGAGAGAGACAGGGACCGAGAGAGAGACACAGGGATTGAGCGAGTCACAGGGACCGAGAGAGAGACAGGGACCGAGAGAGAGACACAGGTACCGAGAGAGACACAGGGACCGAGAGAGTCACAGGGACCGAGAGAGAGACACAGGGACTGAGAGACACAAGCACCGAGAGAGAGACACAGACCGAGAGAGAGACACAGGGACTGACAGAGAGACACAGGGACCAAGAGAGACACAGGGACCGAGAGAGAGACACCGGGACAGAGAGAGAGACAGGGACCGAGTGAGACACAGGAACTGAGAGAGAGACTCAGGGACAACAGAGAGACACAGGGTCTTAGAGAGTGGCAAAGGGACCGACAGAGAGACAGGGACCGAGTGAGACACAGGGACTGAGAGAGACACCGTGACCGAGAGAGACACAGCGACCGAGAGACAGACACATGGACCGAGAGAGACACCGGGACCGAGAGAGACACAGGGGTGTGAGAGAGAGACACAGGGACCGAGAGAGACACAGGCACTGAGAGAGACACATGGACTGAGAGAGAGAGACACAGGGACTGAGAGAGAGACACAGGGACCAACAGAGACACCAGGACCGAGAGAGACACAGGGACCGAGGGAGAGAGACACAGGGACCGAGTGAGACACAGGGACCGAGAGAGACACTGGGACCGAGGGAGAGAGACACAGGGACCGAGTGAGACACAGGGACCGAGAGAGAGACACAGGGACCGGGAGAGACACAGGGACTGAGAGAGTCACAGGGACCGAGAGAGAGACACAGGGACCCAGAGAGCAACAGAGGGACCGAGAGAGACACAGGGACCTAGAGAGAGACACAGGGACTGAGAGAGTCACAGGGACCGAGAGAGAGAACCAGTGACCGAGAGAGAGACACCTGGACAGAGAGAGAGACACAGGGACTGAGAGAGAGAGACAGGGACCGGGAGAGACACAGCGACCGAGTGAGACACAGGGACCGAGAAAGACACAGGGTGAAAGAGACAGACACAGGGACCGAGACAGAGACAGGTACCAAGTGAGAGACACAGGGACCGAGAGTGAGACACAGGGACCGAGAGAGAGACACAGGGACCGAGTGAGACACAGGGACCGAGAGAGTGACAGGGACCGAGTGAGACACAGGGACCCAGAGAGAGACACAGGGACCGAGAGAGACACAAGGACCTAGAGAGAGACACAGGGACCGAGAGAGTCACAGGGACCGAGAGAGTGACAGGGACCGAGTGAGACACAGGGACCCAGAGAGAGACACAGGGACCGAGTGAGACACAGGGACCGAGAGAGTGACAGGGACCGAGTGAGACACAGGGACCCAGAGAGAGACACAGGGACCGAGAGAGACACAAGAACCTAGAGAGAGACACAGGGACCGAGAGAGTCACAGGGACCGACAGAGACATGAAACATAGAGAGAGACAGGGACCGAGTGAGACACAGGGACCGAGAGAGACACAGGGACCGAGTGAGAGACACAGGGACCGAGAGAGACACAGGGACCGAGAGAGACACAGGGACTGAGAGAGACACAGGGACCGAGGGAGAGACAGAGGGACTGAGAGAGAGAGACACAGGGACCGAGAGAGAGAGACACAAGGACCGAGAGAGACACAGGGACCGAGTGAGACACAGGGGTGCGAAGGAGACACAGGGACCGAGCGAGACACAGGGACCGAGTGAGACACAGCGTCCGAGAGAGACACAGGGACCGAGAGAGACACACAGGGACCGAGTGAGAGACACAGGGACTGAGCGAGTCACAGGGACCGAGAGAGACACAGGGACCGAGAGAGAGACACAGGGACCGAGAGAGAGACAAAGGGACCGAGAGAGACACAGGGACCGAGAGAGACACAGGGACTGAGAGAGAAACAGTGACCGAGAGAGACACAGCGACTGGGAGAGAGAGACACAGGGACCGAGAGAGAGACACAAGGACCGAGAGAATCACAGGGACCGAGTGAGACACAGGGACCGAGAGAGAGACACAAGGACCGAGAGAGTCACAGGGACCGAGAGGTAGACACAGGGACCGAGCAGACACAGGGACCGAGAGAGAGACATAGAGACCGAGAGAGAGACACAGGGACCGAGAGAGAGACACAGGGAACAAGAGAGACACAGGGACCGAGAGAATCACAGGGACCGAGAGAGAGACACAGGGACCGAGAGAGAGACACAGGGACCGAGAGAGAGACACAGGGACCGAGAGAGACAGAGGGACTGAGCGAGTCACAGGGACCGAGAGAGACACAGGGACCGAGAGGGAGACAGAGGGACCGAGAGAGACAGAGGGACTGAGCGAGTCACAGGGACCGAGCAGACACAGGGACCGAGAGAGAGACACAGAGACCGAGTGAGAGACACAAGGACCGAGAGAGACACAGGGACCGAGTGAGAAAACAGGGGTGAGAGGGAGACACAGGGACTGAGAGAGAGACACAGGGACTGAGAGAGAGAGACACAGGCAACGAGAGAGAGACACAGGGACTGAGAGAGAGACACAGGGACTGAGAGAGAGTGACACAGGGACCAAGAGAGACACCAGGACCGAGAGAGACAGAGGGGTGAGAGAGAGATACAGGGACCGAGGGAGACACAGGGACCGAGAGAGAGACACAGGGACTGAGAGAGTGAGACAGGGACCGGGAGAGACACAGGGACCGAGAAAGACACAGGGAGTAAGAGAGAGACACAGGGACCGAGAGAGACACCGGGACCGAGAGAGACACAGCGACCGAGTGAGACACAGAGACCGAGAGAGACACAGGGACCGAGAGAGAGAGTCACAGGGACGGAGAGAGACACAGGGACCGAGAGAGAGACACAGGGACCGAGAGAGACATAGGGACTGGGAGAGAGAGACACAGGGACCGAGAGAGACACAGGGACCGAGAGAGAGACAGTGAGCGAGAGAGACACAGGGACTGGGAGAGAGAGACACAGGGACCGAGAGAGAGACACAAGGACCGAGAGAGACACAGGCACTGAGTGAGACACAGGGACTGAGAGAGACACAGGCACCGAGTGAGACACAGGGACCGAGAGAGACACCGGGACCGAGAGAGACACAGTGACCGAGTGAGACACAGAGACCGAGAGAGACACAGGGACTGAGAGAGAGACACAGGGAACGAGAGAGACACAGGGACTGAGAGAGACACAGGTACTGAGAGAGAGAGAGACACAGCGACCGAGAGAGAGACACAAGGACCGAGAGAGACACAGGGACTGAGAGGGATACACAGGGACCGAGCAGACACAGGGACCGAGAGAGAGACACAGAGACCGAGAGAGAGACACAGGGACCGAGAGAGGGACACAGAGAACAAGAGAGAGAGAGAGGGACTGAGCGAGTCACAGGGACCGAGAGAGACACAGTGACCGAGAGAGAGACACAAGGATCGAGAGATGCACAGGGACCGAGATGGAGACACAGGGACCGAGAGAGGGACACCGAGAACAAGAGAGAGAGAGAGGGACTGAGCGAGTCACAGGGACCGAGAGAGACACAGTGACCGAGAGAGAGACACAAGGATCGAGAGATGCACAGGGACCGAGATGGAGACACAGGGACCGAGCTGACACAGGGACCGAGAGAGAGACACAGGGACCAAGAGAGACACAGGGACTGAGACAGAGACAGTGACCGAGAGAGGGACACAAGGACCGAGAGAGACACAGGGACCGAGATGGAGACACAGGGACCGAGCTGACACAGGTACCGAGTGAGAGACACAGGGACCGAGTAAGAGACACAGGACCGAGAGAGAGACAGAGGGACCGAGAGGGACACAGGGACCGAGAGAGAGACACAGGGACCGAGAGAGAGAGACAGGGACCGAGAGAGAGACACAGGGACCGATTGAGACACAGGGACCGAGAGAGTGACAGGGACCGAGTGAGACACAGGGACCGAGAGAGAGAGACACAGGGACCGAGAGAGACACAAGGACCTAGAGAGAGAGACACAGGGACCGAGAGAGTCACAGGGACCGAGAGAGAGAGACACAGGGACTGAGCGAGTCACAGGGACCGAGAGAGAGACAGGGACCAAGAGAGACACAGTGACCGAGAGAGACACAGGGACTGAGAGAGAGACAGGGATCGAGAGAGACACAGGGACTGAGAGAGAGACACAGGGACTGAGAGAGAGACAGGGACCGAGAGATAGACACAGGGACTGAGAGAGAGACAGGGACCGAGAGAGACACCGGGAACGAGTGAGAGACTCAGGGACCGAGAGAGAGACACAGGGACTGAGAGAGAGACAGGGACCGAGAGAGAGACAGAGGGACCGAGAAAGAGACACAGGGACTGAGAGAGAGACACAGGGGCCGAGTGACACACAGGGACCGAGAGAGACACAGGGACCAAGAGAGAGACACAGTGACCGAGAGAGAGAGACAGGGACTGAGAGAGAGACACAGGGACCGACAGAGAGACACAGGGACTGAGAGAGAGACACAGGGACCGAGAGAGAGACACAGGTACCGAGTGAGACACAGGGACCGAGAGAGTTACAGGGATTGAGCGAGTCACAGGGACCGAGAGAGAGACACAGGGACCGAGACAGAGACAGGTACCGAGTGAGAAATACAGGGACCGAGTGAGAGACAGTGACCAAGAGAGAGACACAGGGACCAAGAGAGACACAGAGACCGAGAGAGAGAGACAGGGACCGAGAGAGAGACACAGGGACCGACAGAGAGACACAGTGACCAAGAGAGAGACACAGAGACCGAGAGAGAGACAGGGACCGAGTGAGACACAGGGACCCAGAGAGAGACACGGGAACGAGAGAGAGACACAGGGATCGAGAGAGACATCGAGATGGAGAGAGACACAGGGGTGAGAGAGAGACAAAGGGACCGAGAGAGACACAGGGGCCGAGTGAGACAGAGGGTCTTAGAGAGACACAGGGACCGAGAGAGAGAGACACAGGGATGGAGGGAGAGACACAGGGACCGAGAGAGACACAGGGACTGAGAGAGAAACAGGGACCGAGTGAGAGACACAGGGACCAAGAGTGAGACACAGGGACCGAGAGAGACACAGGGACCGAGAGGGAGACAGGGACCGAGTGAGACACAGGGACTGAGAGAGTGACAGGGACCGTGAGAGAGACAGGGACCGAGAGAGACACCGGGACAGAGAGAGACATGGGGTGAGAGAGAGACACAGGGACTGAGAGAGAGACAGGGACAGAGAGAGACATGGGGTGAGAGAGAGACACAGGGACTGAGAGAGAGACAGGGACAGAGAGAGACAGGGGGACCGAGAGAGACACAGTGACCGAGAGAGAGACACTGTGACTGTGAGAGTCACAGGGACAAAGTGAGACACAGGGACAGAGAGAGACACAGAGAGCAAGAGAGAGAGACAGGGACCGAGAAAGAGACACAGGGACTGAGAGAGACACAGGGACCGAGAGAGACACAGGGACCGAGAGAGAGACACAGGGACCGAGAGAGACACAGGGACCGAGAGAGACACAGGGACCGAGAGAGAGACACAGGGACTGAGAGAGAGACACAGGGACCGAGAGAGACACAGGGACCGAGAGTGACACAGAGACCGCGAGAGAGACACAGGGACCGAGAGAGAGACACTGTGACTGTGAGAGTCACAGGGACAAAGTGAGACACAGGGACAGAGAGAGACACAGAGAGCAAGAGAGAGAGACAGGGACCGAGAAAGAGACACAGGGACCGAGAGAGACACCGGGACCGAGAGAGACACAGGGACCGAGAGAGACACAGGGACCGAGAGAGTCACAGGGGCCGAGAGAGTCACAGGGACCGAGAGAGTCACAGGGATTGAGCGAGTCACAGGGACCGAGAGAGAGACACAGGGACCGAGAGAGAGACACAGGTACCGAGCGAGACACAGGGACCGAGACAGAGACAGGTACCGAGTGAGAAATACAGGGACCAAGAGAGACACAGAGACCGAGAGAGAGAGACAGGGACCGAGAGAGACATCGGGACAGAGAGAGACACAGGGGTGAGAGAGAGACACAGGGACCGAGAGAGACACAGGGACCGAGTGAGACACAGCGACCGAGAGAGACACAGGGACCGAGAGAGAGACACAGGGATGGAGAGAGAGACACAGGGACCGAGAGAGACACAGGGACTGAGAGAGAAACAGGGTCCGAGTGAGTGACACAGGGACAGAGAGAGAGACACAGGGACCGAGAGTGAGACACAGGGACCGAGAGAGACACCAGGACCGAGAGAGACACAGGGGCTGAGAGAGACACAGGGACCAAGATAGAGACACAGAGTCTTAGAGAGAGGCACAGGGACCGAGAGGGAGACAGGGACCGAGTGAGACACAGGGACTGAGAGAGTGACAGGGACCGTGAGAGAGACAGGGACCGAGAGAGACACAGGGGTGAGAGAGAGACACAGGGACCGAGAGAGAGAGACACAGGGACCGAGAGAGACACAGGAACCGAGAGAGAGACACAGGGACCGAGTGAGACACAGGGACCGAGAGAGAGACACAGGGATTGAGCGAGTCACAGGGACCGAGAGAGACACAGGGATTGAGCGAGTCACAGGGACCGAGAGAGAGACAGGGACCGAGAGAGAGACACAGGTACCGAGAGAGACACAGGGACCGAGAGAGTCACAGGGACCGAGAGAGAGACACAGGGACTGAGAGACACAAGCACCGAGAGAGAGACACAGACCGAGAGAGAGACACAGGGACTGACAGAGAGACACAGGGACCAAGAGAGACACAGGGACCGAGAGAGAGACACCGGGACAGAGAGAGAGACAGGGACCGAGTGAGACACAGGAACTGAGAGAGAGACTCAGGGACAACAGAGAGACACAGGGTCTTAGAGAGTGGCAAAGGGACCGACAGAGAGACAGGGACCGAGTGAGACACAGGGACTGAGAGAGACACCGTGACCGAGAGAGACACAGCGACCGAGAGACAGACACATGGACCGAGAGAGACACCGGGACCGAGAGAGACACAGGGGTGTGAGAGAGAGACACAGGGACCGAGAGAGACACAGGCACTGAGAGAGACACATGGACTGAGAGAGAGAGACACAGGGACTGAGAGAGAGACACAGGGACCAACAGAGACACCAGGACCGAGAGAGACACAGGGACCGAGGGAGAGAGACACAGGGACCGAGTGAGACACAGGGACCGAGAGAGACACTGGGACCGAGGGAGAGAGACACAGGGACCGAGTGAGACACAGGGACCGAGAGAGAGACACAGGGACCGGGAGAGACACAGGGACTGAGAGAGTCACAGGGACCGAGAGAGAGACACAGGGACCCAGAGAGCAACAGAGGGACCGAGAGAGACACAGGGACCTAGAGAGAGACACAGGGACTGAGAGAGTCACAGGGACCGAGAGAGAGAACCAGTGACCGAGAGAGAGACACCTGGACAGAGAGAGAGACACAGGGACTGAGAGAGAGAGACAGGGACCGGGAGAGACACAGCGACCGAGTGAGACACAGGGACCGAGAAAGACACAGGGTGAAAGAGACAGACACAGGGACCGAGACAGAGACAGGTACCAAGTGAGAGACACAGGGACCGAGAGTGAGACACAGGGACCGAGAGAGAGACACAGGGACCGAGTGAGACACAGGGACCGAGAGAGTGACAGGGACCGAGTGAGACACAGGGACCCAGAGAGAGACACAGGGACCGAGAGAGACACAAGGACCTAGAGAGAGACACAGGGACCGAGAGAGTCACAGGGACCGAGAGAGTGACAGGGACCGAGTGAGACACAGGGACCCAGAGAGAGACACAGGGACCGAGTGAGACACAGGGACCGAGAGAGTGACAGGGACCGAGTGAGACACAGGGACCCAGAGAGAGACACAGGGACCGAGAGAGACACAAGGACCTAGAGAGAGACACAGGGACCGAGAGAGTCACAGGGACCGACAGAGACATGAAACATAGAGAGAGACAGGGACCGAGTGAGACACAGGGACCGAGAGAGACACAGGGACCGAGTGAGAGACACAGGGACCGAGAGAGACACAGGGACCGAGAGAGACACAGGGACTGAGAGAGACACAGGGACCGAGGGAGAGACAGAGGGACTGAGAGAGAGAGACACAGGGACCGAGAGAGAGAGACACAAGGACCGAGAGAGACACAGGGACCGAGTGAGACACAGGGGTGCGAAGGAGACACAGGGACCGAGCGAGACACAGGGACCGAGTGAGACACAGCGTCCGAGAGAGACACAGGGACCGAGAGAGACACACAGGGACCGAGTGAGAGACACAGGGACTGAGCGAGTCACAGGGACCGAGAGAGACACAGGGACCGAGAGAGAGACACAGGGACCAAGAGAGAGACAAAGGGACCGAGAGAGACACAGGGACCGAGAGAGACACAGGGACTGAGAGAGAAACAGTGACCGAGAGAGACACAGCGACTGGGAGAGAGAGACACAGGGACCGAGAGAGAGACACAAGGACCGAGAGAATCACAGGGACCGAGTGAGACACAGGGACTGAGAGAGACAGTGACCGAGAGAGACACAGGGACCGAGAGAGAGACACAAGGACCGAGAGAGTCACAGGGACCGAGAGGTAGACACAGGGACCGAGCAGACACAGGGACCGAGAGAGAGACATAGAGACCGAGAGAGAGACACAGGGACCGAGAGAGAGACACAGGGAACAAGAGAGACACAGGGACCGAGAGAATCACAGGGACCGAGAGAGAGACACAGGGACCGAGAGAGAGACACAGGGACCGAGAGAGAGACACAGGGACCGAGAGAGACAGAGGGACTGAGCGAGTCACAGGAACCGAGAGAGACACAGGGACCGAGAGGGAGACAGAGGGACCGAGAGAGACAGAGGGACTGAGCGAGTCACAGGGACCGAGCAGACACAGGGACCGAGAGAGAGACACAGAGACCGAGTGAGAGACACAAGGACCGAGAGAGACACAGGGACCGAGTGAGAAAACAGGGGTGAGAGGGAGACACAGGGACTGAGAGAGAGACACAGGGACTGAGAGAGAGAGACACAGGCAACGAGAGAGAGACACAGGGACTGAGAGAGAGACACAGGGACTGAGAGAGAGTGACACAGGGACCAAGAGAGACACCAGGACCGAGAGAGACAGAGGGGTGAGAGAGAGATACAGGGACCGAGGGAGACACAGGGACCGAGAGAGAGACACAGGGACTGAGAGAGTGAGACAGGGACCGGGAGAGACACAGGGACCGAGAAAGACACAGGGAGTAAGAGAGAGACACAGGGACCGAGAGAGACACCGGGACCGAGAGAGACACAGTGACCGAGTGAGACACAGAGACCGAGAGAGACACAGGGACCGAGAGAGAGAGTCACAGGGACGGAGAGAGACACAGGGACCGAGAGAGAGACACAGGGACCGAGAGAGACATAGGGACTGGGAGAGAGAGACACAGGGACCGAGAGAGACACAGGGACCGAGAGAGAGACAGTGAGCGAGAGAGACACAGGGACTGGGAGAGAGAGACACAGGGACCGAGAGAGAGACACAAGGACCGAGAGAGACACAGGCACTGAGTGAGACACAGGGAATGAGAGAGACACAGGCACCGAGTGAGACACAGGGACCGAGAGAGACACCGGGACCGAGAGAGACACAGTGACCGAGTGAGACACAGAGACCGAGAGAGACACAGGGACTGAGAGAGAGACACAGGGAACGAGAGAGACACAGGGACTGAGAGAGACACAGGTACTGAGAGAGAGAGAGACACAGCGACCGAGAGAGAGACACAAGGACCGAGAGAGACACAGGGACTGAGAGGGATACACAGGGACCGAGCAGACACAGGGACCGAGAGAGAGACACAGAGACCGAGAGAGAGACACAGGGACCGAGAGAGGGACACAGAGAACAAGAGAGAGAGAGAGGGACTGAGCGAGTCACAGGGACCGAGAGAGACACAGTGACCGAGAGAGAGACACAAGGATCGAGAGATGCACAGGGACCGAGATGGAGACACAGGGACCGAGAGAGGGACACCGAGAACAAGAGAGAGAGAGAGGGACTGAGCGAGTCACAGGGACCGAGAGAGACACAGTGACCGAGAGAGAGACACAAGGATCGAGAGATGCACAGGGACCGAGATGGAGACACAGGGACCGAGCTGACACAGGGACCGAGAGAGAGACACAGGGACCAAGAGAGACACAGGGACTGAGACAGAGACAGTGACCGAGAGAGGGACACAAGGACCGAGAGAGACACAGGGACCGAGATGGAGACACAGGGACCGAGCTGACACAGGTACCGAGTGAGAGACACAGGGACCGAGTAAGAGACACAGGACCGAGAGAGAGACAGAGGGACCGAGAGGGACACAGGGACCGAGAGAGAGACACAGGGACCGAGAGAGAGAGACAGGGACCGAGAGAGAGACACAGGGACCGATTGAGACACAGGGACCGAGAGAGTGACAGGGACCGAGTGAGACACAGGGACCGAGAGAGAGAGACACAGGGACCGAGAGAGACACAAGGACCTAGAGAGAGAGACACAGGGACCGAGAGAGTCACAGGGACCGAGAGAGAGAGACACAGGGACTGAGCGAGTCACAGGGACCGAGAGAGAGACAGGGACCAAGAGAGACACAGTGACCGAGAGAGACACAGGGACTGAGAGAGAGAGACACAGGGACCGAGAGAGAGACACAAGGACCGAGAGAGACAGAGGGACCGAGTGAGACACAGGGGTGAGAGGGAGACACAGGGACCGAGAGAGACACATGGACCGAATGAGACACAGCGACCGAGAGAGACACAGGGACCGAGACAGAGAGACACAGGGACCGAGAGAGACACAGGGACCGAGGGAGAGAGACACAGGGACCGAGAGAGAGACACAGGGACCGAGTGAGAGACACAGGGACTGAGCGAGTCACAGGGACCGAGAGAGAGACAGGGACTGAGAGAGAGACACAGGGACTGAGAGAGTCACAGGGACCGAGAGAGAGACACAGGGACCAAGAGAGACACCAGGACCGAGAGAGAGACACAGGGACCGAGAGAGAGACAGGGACCGACAGAGACACAGGGACTGAGAGAGAGACACAGGGACTGAGAGAGTCACAGGGACCGAGAGAGAGACACAGGGACCAAGAGAGACACCAGGACCGAGAGAGACACAGCGACCGAGAGAGAGACACAGGGACCCAGAGAGAGACACAGGGACCGAGAGAGACACAAGGACATAGAGAGAGACACAGGGACCGAGTGCGTCACAGGGACCGAGAGAGAGACACAGGGACCCAGAGAGAGACACAGGGACCGAGAGAGACACAGGGACCTAGAGAGAGACACAGGGACCGAGAGAGAGACACGGACCGAGAGAGTCACAGGGACTGAGCGAGTCACAGGGACCGAGAGAGACACAGGGACCGAGAGGGAGACAGAGGGACCGACAGAGACAGAGGGACTGAGCGAGTCACAGGGACCGAGCAGACACAGGGACCGAGAGAGAGACACAGAGACCGAGTGAGAGACACAAGGACCGAGAGAGACACAGGGACCGAGTGAGAAAACAGGGGTGAGAGGGAGACACAGGGACTGAGAGAGAGACACAGGGACTGAGAGAGAGAGACACAGGCAACGAGAGAGAGACACAGGGACTGAGAGAGAGACACAGGGACTGAGAGAGAGTGACACAGGGACCAAGAGAGACACCAGGACCGAGAGAGACAGAGGGGTGAGAGAGAGATACAGGGACCGAGGGAGACACAGGGACCGAGAGAGAGACACAGGGACTGAGAGAGTGAGACAGGGACCGGGAGAGACACAGGGACCGAGAAAGACACAGGGAGTAAGAGAGAGACACAGGGACCGAGAGAGACACCGGGACCGAGAGAGACACAGTGACCGAGTGAGACACAGAGACCGAGAGAGACACAGGGACCGAGAGAGAGAGTCACAGGGACGGAGAGAGACACAGGGACCGAGAGAGAGACACAGGGACCGAGAGAGACATAGGGACTGGGAGAGAGAGACACAGGGACCGAGAGAGACACAGGGACCGAGAGAGAGACAGTGACCGAGAGAGACACAGGGACTGGGAGAGAGAGACACAGGGACCGAGAGAGAGACACAAGGACCGAGAGAGACACAGGCACTGAGTGAGACACAGGGACTGAGAGAGACACAGGCACCGAGTGAGACACAGGGACCGAGAGAGACACCGGGACCGAGAGAGACACAGTGACCGAGTGAGACACAGAGACCGAGAGAGACACAGGGACTGAGAGAGAGACACAGGGAATGAGAGAGACACAGGGACTGAGAGAGACACAGGTACTGAGAGAGAGAGAGACACAGCGACCGAGAGAGAGACACAAGGACCGAGAGAGACACAGGGACTGAGAGGGATACACAGGGACCGAGCAGACACAGGGACCGAGAGAGAGACACAGAGACCGAGAGAGAGACACAGGGACCGAGAGAGGGACACAGAGAACAAGAGAGAGAGAGAGGGACTGAGCGAGTCACAGGGACCGAGAGAGACACAGTGACCGAGAGAGAGACACAAGGATCGAGAGATGCACAGGGACCGAGATGGAGACACAGGGACCGAGAGAGGGACACCGAGAACAAGAGAGAGAGAGAGGGACTGAGCGAGTCACAGGGACCGAGAGAGACACAGTGACCGAGAGAGAGACACAAGGATCGAGAGATGCACAGGGACCGAGATGGAGACACAGGGACCGAGCTGACACAGGGACTGAGAGAGAGACACAGGGACCAAGAGAGACACAGGGACTGAGACAGAGACAGTGACCGAGAGAGGGACACAAGGACCGAGAGAGACACAGGGACCGAGATGGAGACACAGGGACCGAGCTGACACAGGTACCGAGTGAGAGACACAGGGACCGAGTAAGAGACACAGGACCGAGAGAGAGACAGAGGGACCGAGAGGGACACAGGGACCGAGAGAGAGACACAGGGACCGAGAGAAACAGAGTGACCGAGAGAGAGAGACAGGGACCGAGAGAGAGACACAGGGACCGAGAGAGAGAGACAGGGACCGAGAGAGAGACACAGGGACCGATTGAGACACAGGGACCGAGAGAGTGACAGGGACCGAGTGAGACACAGGGACCGAGAGAGAGAGACACAGGGACCGAGAGAGACACAAGGACCTAGAGAGAGAGACACAGGGACCGAGAGAGTCACAGGGACCGAGAGAGAGAGACACAGGGACTGAGCGAGTCACAGGGACCGAGAGAGAGACAGGGACCAAGAGAGACACAGTGACCGAGAGAGACACAGGGACTGAGAGAGAGAGACACAGGGACCGAGAGAGAGACACAAGGACCGAGAGAGACAGAGGGACCGAGTGAGACACAGGGGTGAGAGGGAGACACAGGGACCGAGAGAGACACATGGACCGAATGAGACACAGCGACCGAGAGAGACACAGGGACCGAGACAGAGAGACACAGGGACCGAGAGAGACACAGGGACCGAGGGAGAGAGACACAGGGACCGAGAGAGAGACACAGGGACCGAGTGAGAGACACAGGGACTGAGCGAGTCACAGGGACCGAGAGAGAGACAGGGACCGAGAGAGAGACACAGGGACCGAGAGAGAGACAGGGACCGACAGAGACACAGGGACTGAGAGAGAGACAGAGGGACTGAGAGAGTCACAGGGACCGAGAGAGAGACACAGGGACCAAGAGAGACACCAGGACCGAGAGAGACACAGCGACCGAGAGAGAGACACAGGGACCCAGAGAGAGACACAGGGACCGCGAGAGACACAAGGACATAGAGAGAGACACAGGGACCGAGTGAGTCACAGGGACCGAGAGAGAGACACAGGGACCCAGAGAGAGACACAGGGACCGAGAGAGACACAGGGACCTAGAGAGAGACACAGGGACCGAGAGAGAGACACGGACCGAGAGAGTCACAGGGACTGAGAGAGAGACAGAGTGACCGAGAGAGTGACACCGGGACAGAGAGTGAGACACAGGGTCTGAGAGAGAGAGACAGGGACCGGGAGAGACACAGAGAACGAGACAGAGAGACACAGGGACCGAGAGAGAGACATAGGGACCGAGTGAGAGACACAGGGACCAAGAGGGACACAAGGACCTAGAGAGAGACACAGGGACCGAGAGAGACACAAGGACCAAGAGGGACACAGGGACCGAGAGAGAGAGACACAGGGACCGAGAGAGACACAAGGACATAGAGAGAGACACAGGGACCAAGAGAGTCACAGGGACTGAGAGAGAGACAGGGACCGATTGAGACACAGGGACCGAGAGAGTGACAGGGACCGAGAGAGAGAGACACAGGGACCGAGAGAGAGACACAGGGACCGAGAGAGACACTGAAACTGAGAGAGAGAGAGACAGAGGGACCGATTGAGACACAGGGACCGAGAGAGAGACACAGGGACCTAGAAAGTCACAGGGACCGAGAGAGAGACACAGGGACCGAGAGAGAGACACAGGGACCGAATGAGAGTCACAGGGACTGAGAGAGAGAGACACAGCGACCGAGAGAGACACAGGGACCGAGACAGAGAGACACAGGGACCGAGAGAGAGTCACAGGGACCGAGAGAGAGACACAGGGACCGCGAGAGAGACACAGGGACCGAGAGAGACACAGGGACTGAGAGAGTCACAGGGACTGAGAGAGAGACACAGGGACTGAGAGAGAGACACAGGGACCGAGAGAGACACCAGGACCGAGAGAGACACAGGGGTGAGAGAGAGATACAGGGACGGAGTGAGATACAGGGACCGAGGGAGAGAGACACAGGGACCGAGTGAGACACAGGGACCCAGAGAGAGACACAGGGACCGAGAGAGAGACACAGGGACCGAGAGAGAGAGAGAGACACAGGGACCGAGAGAGAGACACAGGGACCGAGGGAGAGAGACACAGGGACCGAGTGAGACACAGGGACCCAGAGAGACACAGGGACCTAGATCGAGACACAGGGACCGAGAGAGAGACACAGGGACCCAGAGAGAGACACAGGGACCGAGAGAGTCACAGTGACCGAGAGAGAGACACCGGGACAGAGAGAGAGACACAGGGACTGAGAGAGACACAGGGACCGAGAAAAACACAGGGAGCAAGAGACAGACACAGGGACCGAGAGGGAGACAGAGGGACCGAGAGAGACAGAGGGACTGAGCGAGTCACAGGGACCGAGCAGACACAGGGACCGAGAGAGAGACACAGAGACCGACTGAGAGACACAAGGACCGAGAGAGACACAGGGACCGAGTGAGAAAACAGGGGTGAGAGGGAGACACAGGGACTGAGAGAGAGACACAGGGACTGAGAGAGAGTGACACAGGGACCAAGAGAGACACCAGGACCGAGAGAGACAGAGGGGTGAGAGAGAGATACAGGGACCGAGGGAGACACAGGGACCGAGAGAGAGACACAGGGACTGAGAGAGTGAGACAGGGACCGGGAGAGACACAGGGACCGAGAAAGACACAGGGAGTAAGAGAGAGACACAGGGACCGAGAGAGACACCGGGACCGAGAGAGACACAATGACCGAGTGAGACACAGAGACCGAGAGAGACACAGGGACCGAGAGAGAGAGTCACAGGGACTGAGAGAGACACAGGGACCGAGAGAGAGACACAGGGACCGAGAGAGACATAGGGACTGGGAGAGAGAGACACAGGGACCGAGAGAGACACAGGGACCGAGAGAGAGACAGTGACCGAGAGAGACACAGGGACTGGGATAGAGAGACACAGGGACCGAGAGAGAGACACAAGGACCGAGAGAGACACAGGCACTGAGTGAGACACAGGGACTGAGAGAGACACAGGCACCGAGTGAGACACAGGGACCGAGAGAGACACCGGGACCGAGAGAGACACAGTGACCGAGTGAGACACAGAGACCGAGAGAGACACAGGGACTGAGAGAGAGACACAGGGAACGAGAGAGACACAGGGACTGAGAGAGACACAGGTACTGAGAGAGAGAGAGACACAGCGACCGAGAGAGAGACACAAGGACCGAGAGAGACACAGGGACTGAGAGGGATACACAGGGACCGAGCAGACACAGGGACCGAGAGAGAGACACAGAGACCGAGAGAGAGACACAGGGACCGAGAGAGGGACACAGAGAACAAGAGAGAGAGAGAGGGACTGAGCGAGTCACAGGGACCGAGAGAGACACAGTGACCGAGAGAGAGACACAAGGATCGAGAGATGCACAGGGACCGAGATGGAGACACAGGGACCGAGAGAGGGACACAGAGAACAAGAGAGAGAGAGAGGAACTGAGCGAGTCACAGGGACCGAGAGAGACACAGTGACCGAGAGAGAGACACAAGGATCGAGAGATGCACAGGGACCGAGATGGAGACACAGGGACCGAGCTGACACAGGGACCGAGAGAGAGACACAGGGACCAAGAGAGACACAGGGACTGAGACAGAGACAGTGACCGAGAGAGGGACACAAGGACCGAGAGAGACACAGGGACCGAGATGGAGACACAGGGACCGAGCTGACACAGGTACCGAGTGAGAGACACAGGGACCGAGTAAGAGACACAGGACCGAGAGAGAGACAGAGGGACCGAGAGGGACACAGGGACCGAGAGAGAGACATAGGGACCGAGAGAAACAGAGTGACCGAGAGAGAGAGACAGGGACCGAGAGAGAGACACAGGGACCGAGAGAGAGAGACAGGGACCGAGAGAGAGACACAGGGACCGATTGAGACACAGGGACCGAGAGAGTGACAGGGACCGAGTGAGACACAGGGACCGAGAGAGAGAGACACAGGGACCGAGAGAGACACAAGGACCTAGAGAGAGAGACACAGGGACCGAGAGAGTCACAGGGACCGAGAGAGAGAGACACAGGGACCGAGAGAGAGACACAGGGACTGAGCGAGTCACAGGGACCGAGAGAGAGACAGGGACCAAGAGAGACACAGTGACCGAGAGAGACACAGGGACTGAGAGAGAGAGACACAGGGACCGAGAGAGAGACACAAGGACCGAGAGAGACAGAGGGACCGAGTGAGACACAGGGGTGAGAGGGAGACACAGGGACCGAGAGAGACACATGGACCGAATGAGACACAGCGACCGAGAGAGACACAGGGACCGAGACAGAGAGACACAGGGACCGAGAGAGACACAGGGACCGAGGGAGAGAGACACAGGGACCGAGAGAGAGACACAGGGACCGAGTGAGAGACACAGGGACTGAGCGAGTCACAGGGACCGAGAGAGAGACAGGGACCGAGACAGAGACACAGGGACCGAGAGAGAGACAGGGACCGACAGAGACACAGGGACTGAGAGAGAGACACAGGGACTGAGAGAGTCACAGGGACCGAGAGAGAGACACAGGGACCAAGAGAGACACCAGGACCGAGAGAGACACAGCGACCGAGAGAGAGACACAGGGACCCAGAGAGAGACACAGGGACCGAGAGAGACACAAGGACATAGAGAGAGACACAGGGACCGAGTGAGTCACAGGGACCGAGAGAGAGACACAGGGACCCAGAGAGAGACACAGGGACCGAGAGAGACACAGGGACCTAGAGAGAGACACAGGGACTGAGAGAGAGACACGGACCGAGAGAGTCACAGGGACTGAGAGAGAGACAGAGTGACCGAGAGAGTGACACCGGGACAGAGAGTGAGACACAGGGTCTGAGAGAGAGAGACAGGGACCGGGAGAGACACAGAGAACGAGACAGAGAGACACAGGGACCGAGAGAGAGACATAGGGACCGAGTGAGAGACACAGGGACCGAGTGAGAGACACAGGGACCAAGAGGGACACAAGGACCTAGAGAGAGACACAGGCACCGAGAGAGACACAAGGACCAAGAGGGACACAGGGACCGAGAGAGAGAGACACAGGGACCGAGAGAGACACAAGGACATAGAGAGAGACACAGGGACCAAGAGAGTCACAGGGACTGAGAGAGAGACAGGGACCGATTGAGACACAGGGACCGAGAGAGTGACAGGGACCGAGAGAGAGAGACACAGGGACCGAGAGAGAGACACAGGGACCGAGAGAGACACTGAAACTGAGAGAGAGAGAGACAGAGGGACCGATTGAGACACAGGGACCGAGAGAGAGACACAGGGACCTAGAAAGTCACAGGGACCGAGAGAGAGACACAGGGACCGAGAGAGAGACACAGGGACCGAATGAGAGACACAGGGACTGAGAGAGAGAGACACAGCGACCGAGAGAGACACAGGGACCGAGACAGAGAGACACAGGGACCGAGAGAGAGTCACAGCGACCGAGAGAGAGACACAGGGACCGAGAGAGAGACACAGGGACCGAGAGAGACACAGGGACTGAGAGAGTCACAGGGACTGAGAGAGAGACACAGGGACTGAGAGAGAGACACAGGGACCGAGAGAGACACCAGGACCGAGAGAGACACAGGGGTGAGAGAGAGATACAGGGACGGAGTGAGATACAGGGACCGAGGGAGAGAGACACAGGGACCGAGTGAGACACAGGGACCCAGAGAGAGACACAGGGACCGAGAGAGAGACACAGGGACCGAGAGAGAGACACAGGGACCGAGAGAGAGAGAGACACAGGGACCGAGAGAGAGACACAGGGACCGAGGGAGAGAGACACAGGGACCGAGTGAGACCCAGGGACCCAGAGAGAGACACAGGGACCTAGATCGAGACACAGGGACCGAGAGAGAGACACAGGGACCCAGAGAGAGACACAGGGACCGAGACAGACACAAGGACCTAGAGAGAGACACAGGGACCGAGAGAGTCACAGTGACCGAGAGAGAGACACCGGGACAGAGAGAGAGACACAGGGACTGAGAGAGACACAGGGACCGAGAAAAACACAGGGAGCAAGAGACAGACACAGGGACCGAGACAGAGACAGGTACCGAGTGAGAGACACAGGGACCGAGTGAGACACAGGGACCGAGAGAGTGACAGGGACCGAGAGAAACACAGGGACCGAGAGAGAGAGACACAGGGACCGAGAGAGAGAGACAGGGACCGAGAGAGAGACACAGGGACCGAGAGAGAGAGACACAGGGACCGAGTGAGACACAGGGACCGAGAGAGTGACAGGGACCGAGTGAGACACAGGGACCCAGAGAGAGAGACACAGGGACCGAGAGAGACACAAGGACCTAGAGAGAGACACAGGGACCGAGAGAGAGAGACAGGGACCGAGAGAGAGAGACACAGGCACCGAGTGAGACACAGGGACCGAGAGAGAGAGGCACAGGGACCGAGAGAGACACAAGGACCTAGAGAGAGACACAGGGACCGAGACAGTCACAGGGACTGAGAGAGAGACACAGGGACTGACAGAGACACTGAAACTGAGAGAGAGAGTCAGTGACCGAGAGAGAGACACAGGGACTGAGAGAGAGAGAGACAGGGACCGAGTGAGACACAGGGACCGAGAGAGAGAGACACAGGGACCGAGTGAGACACATGGAGCGAGAGAGAGAGACACAGGGACCGAGAGAGACACAAGGACCTAGAGAGAGACACAGGGACCGAGACAGTCACAGGGACTGAGAGAGAGACACAGGGACTGACAGAGACACTGAAACTGAGAGAGAGAGTCAGGGACCGAGAGAGAGACACAGGGACTGAGCGAGTCACAGGGACCGAGAGAGAGACAGTGACCGAGTGAGAGACAGAGGGACCGAGTGAGACACAGGGACCAAGAGAGAGACACAATCGTCCGAGAGGGAAAGACAGGGAGCGAGAGAGAGACACAGGGACCGAGAGAGACACAGGGACCGAGAGAGAGAGACAGGGACCGAGAGAGAGACAGTGACCGTGAGAGACACAGGGACTGTGTGAGAGAGACACAGGGACCGAGTGAGAGACACAGGGACCGAGAGAGAGACACAGGGACCGAGAGGGACACCGGGACCGAGAGAGAGAGACAAAGGACCGAGAGAGAGAGACAGCGACCGAGAGAGCGACACAGGGACCGAGTGAGACACAGGGACCGAGAGAGAGAGACACAGGGACCGAGAGGGACACCGGGACCGAGACAGAGAGACAAGGACCGAGAGAGAGAGACAGCGACCGAGAGAGCGACACAGGGACCGAGAGAGAGACAGGGACCGAAATGGTGACAGGGACCGAGAGAGACACAAGGACCGAGAGAGAGACACCGGGACAGAGAGAGACACAGGGACTGAGAGAGAGAGACAGGGACCGGGAGAGACAAGGTGACCGAGTGAGACACAGGGACCGAGTGAGACACAGGGACTGAGAAAGACACAGGGTGAAAGAGACAGACACAGGGACCGAGACAGAGACAGGTACCGAGTGAGAGACACAGGGACCGAGAGTGAGACACAGGGACCGAGAGAAACACAGTGACCGAGAGAGAGAGGCAGGGCCGAGAGAGAGAGACACAGGGACCGAGAGAGAGACACAGGGACCGAGTGAGACACAGGGACCAAGAGAGTGACAGGGACCGAGTGAGACACAGGGACCCAGAGAGAGACACAGGGACCGAGAGAGACACAAGGACCTAGAGAGAGATACAGGGACCGAGAGAGTCACAGGGACCGACAGAGACATGAAACATAGAGAGAGACAGGGACCGAGTGAGACACAGGGACCGAGAGAATCACAGGGACCGAGAGAGACACAGGGACTGAGAGAGAGACAGTGACCGAGAGAGACACAGGGACTGAAAGAGAGAGACACACGGACCGAGAGAGAGACACAAGGACCGAGAGAGACACAGGGACCGAGTGAGACACAGGGACCGAGAGAGACACAGGGACCGAGAGAGACACAGGGACCGAGGGAGAGACACAGGGACTGAGAGAGAGAGACACAGGGACCGAGAGAGAGATACACAAGGACCGACAGAGACACAGGGACTGAGAGAGAGACACAGGGACTGAGAGAGTCACAGGGACCGAGAGAGAGACACAGGGACCAAGAGAGACACCAGGACCGAGAGAGACACAGCGACCGAGAGAGAGACACAGGGACCCAGAGAGAGACACAGGGACCGAGAGAGACACAAGGACATAGAGAGAGACACAGGGACCGAGTGAGTCACAGGGACCGAGAGAGAGACACAGGGACCCAGAGAGAGACACAGGGACCGAGAGAGACACAGGGACCTAGAGAGAGACACAGGGACCGAGAGAGAGACACGGACCGAGAGAGTCACAGGGACTGAGAGAGAGACAGAGTGACCGAGAGAGTGACACCGGGAGAGAGAGTGAGACACAGGGTCTGAGAGAGAGAGACAGGGACCGGGAGAGACACAGAGAACGAGACAGAGAGACACAGGGACCGAGAGAGAGACATAGGGACCGAGTGAGAGACACAGGGACCGAGTGAGAGACACTGGGACCAAGAGGGACACAAGGACCTAGAGAGAGACACAGGGACCGAGAGAGACACAAGGACCAAGAGGGACACAGGGACCGAGAGAGAGAGACACAGGGACCGAGAGAGACACAAGGACATAGAGAGAGACACAGGGACCAAGAGAGTCACAGGGACTGAGAGAGAGACAGGGACCGATTGAGACACAGGGACCGAGAGAGTGACAGGGACCAAGAGAGAGAGACACAGGGACCGAGAGAGAGACACAGGGACCGAGAGAGACACTGAAACTGAGAGAGAGAGAGACAGAGGGACCGATTGAGACACAGGGACCGAGAGAGAGACACAGGGACCTAGAAAGTCACAGGGACCGAGAGAGAGACACAGGGATCGAGAGAGAGACACAGGGACCGAATGAGAGACACAGGGACTGAGAGAGAGAGACACAGCGACCGAGAGAGACACAGGGACCGAGACAGAGAGACACAGGGACCGAGAGAGAGTCACAGGGACCGAGAGAGAGACACAGGGACAGAGAGAGAGACACAGGGACCGAGAGAGACACAGGGACTGAGAGAGTCACAGGGACTGAGAGAGAGACACAGGGACTGAGAGAGAGACACAGGGACCGAGAGAGACACCAGGACCGAGAGAGACACAGGGGTGAGAGAGAGATACAGGGACGGAGTGAGATACAGGGACCGAGGGAGAGAGACACAGGGACCGAGTGAGACACAGGGACCCAGAGAGAGACACAGGGACCGAGAGAGAGACACAGGGACCGAGAGAGAGAGAGACACAGGGACCGAGAGAGAGAGACACAGGGACCGAGGGAGAGAGACACAGGGACCGAGTGAGACACAGGGACCCAGAGAGAGACACAGGGACCTAGATCGAGACACAGGGACCGAGAGAGAGACACAGGGACCCAGAGAGAGACACAGGGACCGAGACAGACACAAGGACCTAGAGAGAGACACAGGGACCGAGAGAGTCACAGTGACCGAGAGAGAGACACCGGGACAGAGAGAGAGACACAGGGACTGAGAGAGACACAGGGACCGAGAAAAACACAGGGAGCAAGAGACAGACACAGGGACCGAGACAGAGACAGGTACCGAGTGAGAGACACAGGGACCGAGTGAGACACAGGGACCGAGAGAGTGACAGGGACCGAGAGAAACACAGGGACCGAGAGAGAGAGACACAGGGACAGAGAGAGACACAAGGACCTAGAGAGAGACACAGGGACCGAGAGAGAGACACAGGGACCGAGAGAGAGAGACACAGGGACCGAGTGAGACACAGGGACCGAGAGAGTGACAGGGACCGAGTGAGACACAGGGACCCAGAGAGAGAGACACAGGGACCGAGAGAGACACAAGGACCTAGAGAGAGACACAGGGACCGAGAGAGAGAGACAGGGACCGAGAGAGAGAGACACAGGGACCGAGTGAGACACAGGGACCGAGAGAGAGAGACACAGGGACCGAGAGAGACACAAGGACCTAGAGAGAGACACAGGGACCGAGACAGTCACAGGGACTGAGAGAGAGACACAGGGACTGACAGAGACACTGAAACTGAGAGAGAGAGTCAGGGACCGAGAGAGAGACACAGGGACTGAGAGAGAGAGAGACAGGGACCGAGTGAGACACAGGGACCGAGAGAGAGAGACACAGGGACCGAGTGAGACACAGGGAGCGAGAGAGAGAGACACAGGGACCGAGAGAGACACAAGGACCTAGAGGGAGACACAGGGACCGAGAGAGTCACAGGGACTGAAAGAGAGACACAGGGACTGACAGAGACACTGAAACTGAGAGAGAGAGTCAGGGACCGAGAGAGAGACACAGGGACTGAGCGAGTCACAGGAACCGAGAGAGAGACAGTGACCGAGTGAGAGACAGAGGGACCGAGTGAGACACAGGGACCAAGAGAGAGACACAATCGTCCGAGAGGGAAAGACAGGGAGCGAGAGAGAAACACAGGGACCGAGAGAGACACAGGGACCGAGAGAGAGAGACAGGGACCGAGAGAGAGACAGTGACCGTGAGAGACACAGGGACTGTGTGAGGGACACCGGGACCGAGAGAGAGAGACAAGGACCGAGAGAGAGAGACAGCGACCGAGAGAGCGACACAGGGACCGAGTGAGACACAGGGACCCAGAGAGAGAGACACAGGGACCGAGAGGGACACCGGGACCGAGAGAGAGAGACAAGGACCGAGAGAGAGAGACAGCGACCGAGAGAGCGACACAGGGACCGAGAGAGAGACAGGGACCGAAATGGTGACAGGGACCGAGAGAGACACAAGGTCCGAGAGAGAGACACCGGGACAGAGAGAGACACAGGGACTGAGAGAGAGAGACAGGGACCGGGAGAGACAAGGTGACCGAGTGAGACACAGGGACCGAGTGAGACACAGGGACTGAGAAAGACACAGGGTGAAAGAGACAGACACAGGGACCGAGACAGAGACAGGTACCGAGTGAGAGACACAGGGACCGAGAGTGAGACACAGGGACCGAGAGAAACACAGTGACCGAGAGAGAGAGGCAGGGCCGAGAGAGAGAGACACAGGGACCGAGAGAGAGACACAGGGACCGAGTGAGACACAGGGACCAAGAGAGTGACAGGGACCGAGTGAGACACAGGGACCCAGAGAGAGACACAGGGACCGAGAGAGACACAAGGACCTAGAGAGAGATACAGGGACCGAGAGAGTCACAGGGACCGACAGAGACATGAAACATAGAGAGAGACAGGGACCGAGTGAGACACAGGGACCGAGAGAATCACAGGGACCGAGAGAGACACAGGGACTGAGAGAGAGACAGTGACCGAGAGAGACAAAGGGACTGAAAGAGAGAGACACACGGACCGAGAGAGAGACACAAGGACCGAGAGAGACACAGGGACCGAGTGAGACACAGGGACCGAGAGCGACACAGGGACCGAGAGAGACACAGGGACCGAGGGAGAGACACAGGGACTGAGAGAGAGAGACACAGGGACCGAGAGAGAGAGACACAAGGACCGAGAGAGACAAAGGGACAGAGTGAAACACAGGGGTGCGAAGGAGACACAGGGACCGAGCGAGACACAGGGACCGAGTGAGACACAGCGTCCGAGAGAGACACAGGGACCGAGAGAGGGAGACACAGGGACCGAGTGAGAGACACAGGGACTGAGCGAGTCACCGGGACCGAGAGAGACACAGGGACCGAGAGAGAGACAGGGACCGGGGGAGAGAGACACAGGGACCGAGAGTGACACACAGGGACCGAGTGAGAGACACAGGGACCGAGAGAGAGACAGGGACCGAGAGAGAGACACAGGGACCGAGAGAGAGACAAAGGGACGAAGAGAGACACAGGGACCGAGTGAGACACAGAGACCGAGAGAGACACAGGGACCGAGAGAGAAACAGTGACCGAGAGAGACACAGGGACTGGGAGAGAGAGACACAGGGACCGAGAGAGCGACACAAGGACCGAGAGAATCACAGGGACCGAGTGAGACACAGGGACTGAGAGACAGTGACCGAGAGAGACACAGGGACCGAGAGAGACACAGGGACCTAGAGAGAGACAGTGACCGAGAGAGACACAGGGACCGAGAGAGAGACACAGGGACCGAAAGGGAGACACAGGGACCGAGCAGACACAGGGACCGAGAGAGAGACACAGGGAACAAGAGAGACACAGGTACTGAGTGAGTGACACAGGGACCGAGAGAGAGACACAGGGACCGAGAGAGAGACACAGGGACCGAGAGACAGAGGGACTGAGCGAGTCACAGGGACCGAGAGAGACACAGGGACCGAGAGGGAGACAGAGTGACATAGCAGACACAGGGACCGAGTGAGAGACACAGAGACCGAGAGAGAGAAACAGGGACCGAGAGAGAGAGACAGGGAACAATAGAGACACAGGTACTGAGTGAGAGACACAAGGACCGAGAGAGACACAGGGACCGAGTGAGAAACAGGCGTGAGAGGGAGACACAGGGACCGAGAGAGACACAGGGACCGAGCGAGACACAGGGACTGAGAGAGAGAGACACAGGCAACGAGAGAGAGACACAGGGACTGAGAGAGAGACACAGGGACTGAGAGAGAGAGACACAGGGACCAAGAGAGACACGAGGACCGAGAGAGACACAGGGGTGAGAGAGAGATACAGGGACCGAGAGAGACACAGGGAACGAGTGAGACACACGGACCGAGGGAGACACAGGGACCGAGAGAGAGACACAAGGACCGAGAGAGAGACACAGGGACTGAGAGAGAGAGACAGGGACCGAGAGAGACACAGGGACCGAGAAAGACACAGGGAGCAAGAGGGAGACACAGGGACCGAGAGAGACACCGGGACCGAGAGAGACACAGTGACCGAGTGAGACACAGAGACCGAGAGAGACACAGGGACCGAGAGAGAGACAGTGACCGAGAGAGACACAGGGACTGGGAGAGAGAGACACAGGGACCGAGAGAGAGACACAAGGACCGAGAGAGACACAGGCACCGAGTGAGACACAGGGACTGAGAGAGACACAGGGACTGAGAGAGAGAGAGACACAGCGACCGAGAGAGAGACACAAGGACCGACAGAGACACAGGGACTGAGGGGGATACACAGGGACCGAGCAGACACAGGGACCGAGAGAGAGACACAGAGACCGAGAGAGAGACACAGGGACCGAGAGAGGGACGCAGGGAACAAGAGAGAGAGAGAGGGACTGAGCGAGTCACAGGGACCGAGAGAGACACAGGGACCGAGAGAGAGACAGTGACCGAGGGAGAGACACAAGGACCGAGAGATACACAGGGACCGAGATGGAGACACAGGGACCGAGAGAGAGACACAGGGACCGAGTGAGAGACACAGGGACCGAGAGAAACAGAGTGACCGAGAGAGAGAGACAGGGACCGAGAGAGAGAGACAGGTTCCGAGAGAGACACAGGGACCAAGAGAGAGACTCAGGGACCGAGAGAGACACAGGGACCGAGAGAGAGAGACACAGGGACCGAGAGAGACACAAGGACCTGGAGAGAGACACAGGGACCGAGAGAGTCACAGGGACCGAGAGAGAGACAGTGACCGAGAGAGACACAGGGACTGGGAGAGAGAGACACAAGGACCGAGAGAGAGACACAAGGACCGAGAGAGACACAGGCACCGAGTGAGACACAGGGACTGAGAGAGACACAGGGACCGATTGAGACACAGGAGTGAGAGGGAGACACTGGGACCGAGAGAGACACAGGGACCGAGAGAGACACAGGGACAGAGACAGAGAGACACAGGGACCGAGAGAGACACAGGGACCGAGGGAGAGAGACACAGGGACCGAGAGAGAGACAGGGACCGACAGAGACACAGGGGTGAGAGAGAGATACAGGGACGGAGCGAGATACAGGGAGCGATGGAGAGAGACACAGGGACCGAGTGAGACACAGGGACCCAGAGAGAGACACAGGGACCGAGAGAGAGACACAGGGACCCAGAGAGAGACACAGGGACCGAGACAGACACAAGGACCTAGAGAGAGACACAGGGACCGAGAGAGTGACAGGGACCGAGTGAGACACAGGGACCGAGAAAGACACAGGGACCGAGAGAGAGACACAGGGAACGACAGAGGCACTGAAACTGAGAGAGAGAGACAGGGACCGAGTGAGAGAGACACAGGGACTGAGCGAGTCACAGGGACCGAGAGAGAGACAGTGACCGAGAGAGACACAGGGACTGAGAGAGAGAGAAACAGGGACCGAGAGAGACAGAGGGACGGATTGAGACACAGCGACCGAGAGAGACACAGGGACCGAGACAGAGAGAAACAGGAACCGAGAGAAAGACACAGGGACCGAGTGAGAGACAGGGACGGAGGGAGAGACACAGGGACCGAGAGAGAGACACAGGGACCGAGAGAGAGACACAGGCACCGAGAGAGAGACACAGGGACCGAGAGAGAGACACAGGGACTGAGAGAGAGACACAGGGACCGAGAGAGTGACAAGGACCGAGTGAGTCACAGCGACTGAGAGAGAGACACAGGGACCCAGAGAGAGACACAGGGACCGAGAGAGACACAAGGACCTAGAGAGAGACACAGGGACCGAGAGAGTCACAGGGACCGAGAGAGAGACACAGGGACTGAGAGAGACACTGGGACCGAGAGAGAGACAGGGACCGAGTGAGACACAGGGACCCAGAGAGAGACACAGGGACAGAAAGAGACACAGGGATCGAGAGAGAGACAGGGACCGAGAGAGAGACAGGGACCGAGTGAGAGACACAGGGACAGAGTTAAACGCAGGGACCGAGAGAGAGACTCAGGGACCGAGAGAGACACAGGGACCGAGAGAGACACAGGGACCGAGAGAGAGACAGTGATCGAGAGAGACACAGGGACTGAAAGAGAGAGTCACACGGACTGAGAGAGAGACACAGGGACCGAGTGAGACCCAGGGACCTAGAGAGACACAGGGACCGAGAGAGGCAGAGGGAACGAGAGAGAGACAGTGACCGAGAGGGACACAGGGACTGGGAGAGAGAGACACAGGGACCTAGAGAGAGACACAAGGACCGAGAGAGACACAGGGACTGGGAGAGGGAGACACAGGGACCGAGAGAGACACAGGGACTGAGAGAGAGACACAGGGACCGACAGAGACACAGGGACCGAGAGAGAGACAGTGACCGAGAGAGACACAGGTTCTGGGAGAGAGAGACACAGGGACTGAGTGAGAGACACAGGGACCGAGAGAGAGACACAGGGACCGAGAGGGACACAGGGACCGAGAGAGAGACACAGGGACCGAGAGAAACAGAGTGACCGAGAGGGAGAGACAGGGACCGAGAGAGAGAGACAGGGACCGAGAGAGAGACAGAGGGACCGATTGAGACACAGGGACCGAGAGAGTGACAGGGACCGAGTGAGACACAGGGACCGATAGAGAGAGACACAGGGACCGAGAGAGAGACAAGGACCTAAAGAGAGACACAGGGACCGAGAGAGTCACAGGGACCGACAGAGACACTGAAACAGAGAGAGAGACAGGGACCGAGTGAGACACAGGGTCCGAGAGAGAGATAGGGACCGAGTGAGAGACAGAGGGACCGAGTGAGACACAGGGACCGAGAGAGAGACTCAGGGTCCGAGAGAGACACAGGGACCGAGAGAGAGACAGTGATCGAGAGAGACACAGGGACTGAAAGAGAGAGACACACGGACCGAGAGAGAGACACAAGGACCGAGAGAGACACAAGGACCTAAAGAGAGACACAGGGACCGAGTGAGACACAGGGACCGAGAGAGAGACAGGGACCAAGTGAGAGACACAGGGACCGAGTGAAACACAGGGACCGAGAGATAGACACAGGGACCGAGAGAGACACAGGGACCGAGGGAGAGAGACACAGGGACCGAGAGAGAGACACAGGGACCGAGTGAGAGACACAGGGACTGAGCGAGTCACAGGGACCGAGAGAGAGACAGGGACCGAGAGAGAGACACAGGGACCGAGAGAGAGACAGGGACCGACAGAGACACAGGGACTGAGAGAGAGACACAGGGACTGAGAGAGTCACAGTGACCGAGAGAGAGACACCGGGACAGAGAGAGAGACACAGGGACTGAGAGAGACACAGGGACCGAGAAAAACACAGGGAGCAAGAGACAGACACAGGGACCGAGAGGGAGACAGAGGGACCGAGAGAGACAGAGGGACTGAGCGAGTCACAGGGACCGAGCAGACACAGGGACCGAGAGAGAGACACAGAGACCGAGTGAGAGACACAAGGACCGAGAGAGACACAGGGACCGAGTGAGAAAACAGGGGTGAGAGGGAGACACAGGGACTGAGAGAGAGACACAGGGACTGAGAGAGAGAGACACAGGCAACGAGAGAGAGACACAGGGACTGAGAGAGAGACACAGGGACTGAGAGAGAGTGACACAGGGACCAAGAGAGACACCAGGACCGAGAGAGACAGAGGGGTGAGAGAGAGATACAGGGACCGAGGGAGACACAGGGACCGAGAGAGAGACACAGGGACTGACAGAGTGAGACAGGGACTGGGAGAGACACAGGGACCGAGAAAGACACAGGGAGTAAGAGAGAGACACAGGGACCGAGAGAGACACCGGGACCGAGAGAGACACAGTGACCGAGTGAGACACAGAGACCGAGAGAGACACAGGGACCGAGAGAGAGACACAGGGACCGAGAGAGACATAGGGACTGGGAGAGAGAGACACAGGGACCGAGAGAGACACAGGGACCGAGAGAGAGACAGTGACCGAGAGAGACACAGGGACTGGGATAGAGAGACACAGGGACCGAGAGAGAGACACAAGGACCGAGAGAGACACAGGCACTGAGTGAGACACAGGGACTGAGAGAGACACAGGCACCGAGTGAGACACAGGGACCGAGAGAGACACCGGGACCGAGAGAGATACAGTGACCGAGTGAGACACAGAGACCGAGAGAGACACAGGGACTGAGAGAGAGACACAGGGAACGAGAGAGACACAGGGACTGAGAGAGACACAGGTACTGAGAGAGAGAGAGACACAGCGACCGAGAGAGAGACACAAGGACCGAGAGAGACACAGGGACTGAGAGGGATACACAGGGACCGAGCAGACACAGGGACCGAGAGAGAGACACAGAGACCGAGAGAGAGACACAGGGTCCGAGAGAGGGACACAGAGAACAAGAGAGAGAGAGAGGGACTGAGCGAGTCACAGGGACCGAGAGAGACACAGTGACCGAGAGAGAGACACAAGGATCGAGAGATGCACAGGGACCGAGATGGAGACACAGGGACCGAGAGAGGGACACAGAGAACAAGAGAGAGAGAGAGGGACTGAGCGAGTCACAGGGACCGAGAGAGACACAGTGACCGAGAGAGAGACACAAGGATCGAGAGATGCACAGGGACCGAGATGGAGACACAGGGACCGAGCTGACACAGGGACCGAGAGAGAGACACAGGGACCAAGAGAGACACAGGGACTGAGACAGAGACAGTGACCGAGAGAGGGACACAAGGACCGAGAGAGACACAGGGACCGAGATGGAGACACAGGGACCGAGCTGACACAGGTACCGAGTGAGAGACACAGGGACCGAGTAAGAGACACAGGACCGAGAGAGAGACAGAGGGACCGAGAGGGACACAGGGACCGAGAGAGAGACATAGGGACCGAGAGAAACAGAGTGACCGAGAGAGAGAGACAGGGACCGAGAGAGAGACACAGGGACCGAGAGAGAGAGACAGGGACCGAGAGAGAGACACAGGGACCGATTGAGACACAGGGACCGAGAGAGTGACAGGGACCGAGTGAGACACAGGGACCGAGAGAGAGAGACACAGGGACCGAGAGAGACACAAGGACCTAGAGAGAGAGACACAGGGACCGAGAGAGTCACAGGGACCGAGAGAGAGAGACACAGGGACCGAGAGAGAGACACAGGGACTGAGCGAGACACAGGGACCGAGAGAGAGACAGGGACCAAGAGAGGCACAGTGACCGAGAGAGACACAGGGACTGAGAGAGAGAGACACAGGGACCGAGAGAGAGACACAAGGACCGAGAGAGACAGAGGGACCGAGTGAGACACAGGGGTGAGAGGGAGACACAGGGACCGAGAGAGACACATGGACCGAATGAGACACAGCGACCGAGAGAGACACAGGGACCGAGACAGAGAGACACAGGGACCGAGAGAGACACAGGGACCGAGGGAGAGAGACACAGGGACCGAGAGAGAGACACAGGGACCGAGTGAGAGACACAGGGACTGAGCGAGTCACAGGGACCGAGAGAGAGACAGGGACCGAGAGAGAGACACAGGGACCGAGAGAGAGACAGGGACCGACAGAGACACAGGGACTGAGAGAGAGACACAGGGACTGAGAGAGTCACAGGGACCGAGAGAGAGACACAGGGACCAAGAGAGACACCAGGACCGAGAGAGACACAGCGACCGAGAGAGAGACACAGGGACCCAGAGAGAGACACAGGGACCGAGAGAGACACAAGGACATAGAGAGAGACACAGGGACCGAGTGAGTCACAGGGACCGAGAGAGAGACACAGGGACCCAGAGAGAGACACAGGGACCGAGAGAGACACAGGGACCTAGAGAGAGACACAGGGACTGAGAGAGAGACACGGACCGAGAGAGTCACAGGGACTGAGAGAGAGACAGAGTGACCGAGAGAGTGACACCGGGACAGAGAGTGAGACACAGGGTCTGAGAGAGAGAGACAGGGACCGGGAGAGACACAGAGAACGAGACAGAGAGACACAGGGACCGAGAGAGAGACACAGGGACCGAGTGAGAGACACAGGGACCGAGTGAGAGACACAGGGACCAAGAGGGACACAAGGACCTAGAGAGAGACACAGGTACCGAGAGAGACACCAGGACCAAGAGGGACACAGGGACCGAGAGAGAGAGACACAGGGACCGAGAGAGACACAAGGACATAGAGAGAGACACAGGGACCAAGAGAGTCACAGGGACTGAGAGAGAGACAGGGACCGATTGAGACACAGGGACCGAGAGAGTGACAGGGACCGAGAGAGAGAGACACAGGGACCGAGAGAGAGACACAGGGACCGAGAGAGACACTGAAACTGAGAGAGAGAGAGACAGAGGGACCGATTGAGACACAGGGACCGAGAGAGAGACACAGGGACCTAGAAAGTCACAGGGACCGAGAGAGAGACACAGGGACCGAGAGGGAGACACAGGGACCGAATGAGAGACACAGGGACTGAGAGAGAGAGACACAGCGACCGAGAGAGACACAGGGACCGAGACAGAGAGACACAGGGACCGAGAGAGAGTCACAGCGACCGAGAGAGAGACACAGGGACCGAGAGAGAGACACAGGGACCGAGAGAGACACAGGGACTGAGAGAGTCACAGGGACTGAGAGAGAGACACAGGGACTGAGAGAGAGACACAGGGACCGAGAGAGACACCAGGACCGAGAGAGACACAGGGGTGAGAGAGAGATACAGGGACGGAGTGAGATACAGGGACCGAGGGAGAGAGACACAGGGACCAAGTGAGACACAGGGACCCAGAGAGAGACACAGGGACCGAGAGAGAGACACAGGGACCGAGAGAGAGACACAGGGACCGAGAGAGAGAGAGACACAGGGACCGAGAGAGAGACACAGGGACCGAGGGAGAGAGACACAGGGACCGAGTGAGACCCAGGGACCCAGAGAGAGACACAGGGACCTAGATCGAGACACAGGGACCGAGAGAGAGACACAGGGACCCAGAGAGAGACACAGGGACCGAGACAGACACAAGGACCTAGAGAGAGACACAGGGACCGAGAGAGTCACAGTGACCGAGAGAGAGACACCGGGACAGAGAGAGAGACACAGGGACTGAGAGAGACACAGGGACCGAGAAAAACACAGGGAGCAAGAGACAGACACAGGGACCGAGACAGAGACAGGTACCGAGTGAGAGACACAGGGACCGAGTGAGACACAGGTACCGAGAGAGTGACAGGGACCGAGAGAAACACAGGGACCGAGAGAGAGAGACACAGGGACCGAGAGAGACACAAGGACCTAGAGAGAGACACAGGGACCGAGAGAGAGAGACAGGGACCGAGAGAGAGACACAGGGACCGAGAGAGAGAGACACAGGGACCGAGTGAGACACAAGGACCGAGAGAGTGACAGGGACCGAGTGAGACACAGGGACCCAGAGAGAGAGACACAGGGACCGAGAGAGACACAAGGACCTAGAGAGAGACACAGGGACCGAGAGAGAGAGACAAGGACCGAGAGAGAGAGACACAGGGACCGAGTGAGACACAGGGACCGAGAGAGAGAGACACAGGGACCGAGAGAGACACAAGGACCTAGAGAGAGACACAGGGACCGAGACAGTCACAGGGACTGAGAGAGAGACACAGGGACTGACAGAGACACTGAAACTGAGAGAGAGAGTCAGTGACCGAGAGAGAGACACAGGGACTGAGAGAGAGAGAGACAGGGACCGAGTGAGACACAGGGACCGAGAGAGAGAGACACAGGGACCGAGTGAGACACATGGAGCGAGAGAGAGAGACACAGGGACCGAGAGAGACACAAGGACCTACAGAGAGACACAGGGACCGAGACAGTCACAGGGACTGAGAGAGAGACACAGGGACTGACAGAGACACTGAAACTGAGAGAGAGAGTCAGGGACCGAGAGAGAGACACAGGGACTGAGCGAGTCACAGGGACCGAGAGAGAGACAGTGACCGAGTGAGAGACAGAGGGACCGAGTGAGACACAGGGACCAAGAGAGAGACACAATCGTCCGAGAGGGAAAGACAGGGAGCGAGAGAGAGACACAGGGACCGAGAGAGACACAGGGACCGAGAGAGAGAGACAGGGACCGAGAGAGAGACAGTGACCGTGAGAGACACAGGGACTGTGTGAGAGAAACACAGGGACCGAGTGAGAGACACAGGGACCGAGAGAGAGACACAGGGACCGAGAGGGACACCGGGACCGAGAGAGAGAGACAAGGACCGAGAGAGAGAGACAGCGACCGAGAGAGCGACACAGGGACCGAGTGAGACACAGGGACCGAGAGAGAGAGACACAGGGACCGAGAGGGACACCGGGACCGAGAGAGAGAGACAAGGACCGAGAGAGAGAGACAGCGACCGAGAGAGCGACACAGGGACCGAGAGAGAGACAGGGACCGAAATGGTGACAGGGACCGAGAGAGACACAAGGACCGAGAGAGAGACACCGGGACAGAGAGAGACACAGGGACTGAGAGAGAGAGACAGGGACCGGGAGAGACAAGGTGACCGAGTGAGACACAGGGACCGAGTGAGACACAGGGACTGAGAAAGACACAGGGTGAAAGAGACAGACACAGGGACCGAGACAGAGACAGGTACCGAGTGAGAGACACAGGGACCGAGAGTGAGACACAGGGACCGAGAGAAACACAGTGACCGAGAGAGAGAGGCAGGGCCGAGAGAGAGAGACACAGGGACCGAGAGAGAGACACAGGGACCGAGTGAGACACAGGGACCAAGAGAGTGACAGGGACCGAGTGAGACACAGGGACCCAGAGAGAGACACAGGGACCGAGAGAGACACAAGGACCTAGAGAGAGATACAGGGACCGAGAGAGTCACAGGGACCGACAGAGACATGAAACATAGAGAGAGACAGGGACCGAGTGAGACACAGGGACCGAGAGAATCACAGGGACCGAGAGAGACACAGGGACTGAGAGAGAGACAGTGACCGAGAGAGACACAGGGACTGAAAGAGAGAGACACACGGACCGAGAGAGAGACACAAGGACCGAGAGAGACACAGGGACCGAGTGAGACACAGGGACCGAGAGAGACACAGGGACTGAGAGACAGTGACCGAGAGAGACACAGGGACTGAGAGAGACACAGGGACCTAGAGAGAGACAGTGACCGAGAGAGACACAGGGACCGAGAGAGAGACACAGGGACCGAAAGGGAGACACAGGGACCGAGCAGACACAGGGACCGAGAGAGAGACACAGGGAACAAGAGAGACACAGGTACTGAGTGAGTGACACAGGGACCGAGAGAGAGACACAGGGACCGAGAGAGAGACACAGGGACCGAGAGGGAGACAGAGGGACATAGCAGACACAGGGACCGAGTGAGAGACACAGAGACCGAGAGAGAGAAACAGGGACCGAGAGAGAGAGACAGGGAACAATAGAGACACAGGTACTGAGTGAGAGACACAAGGACCGAGAGAGACACAGGGACCGAGTGAGAAACAGGCGTGAGAGGGAGACACAGGGACCGAGAGAGACACAGGGACCGAGCGAGACACAGGGACTGAGAGAGAGAGACACAGGCAACGAGAGAGAGACACAGGGACTGAGAGAGAGACACAGGGACTGAGAGAGAGAGACACAGGGACCAAGAGAGACACGAGGACCGAGAGAGACACAGGGGTGAGAGAGAGATACAGGGACCGAGAGAGACACAGGGAACGAGTGAGACACACGGACCGAGGGAGACACAGGGACCGAGAGAGAGACACAAGGACCGAGAGAGAGACACAGGGACTGAGAGAGAGAGACAGGGACCGAGAGAGACACAGGGACCGAGAAAGACACAGGGCGCAAGTGGGAGACACAGGGACCGAGAGAGACACCGGGACCGAGAGAGACACAGTGACCGAGTGAGACACAGAGACCGAGAGAGACACAGGGACCGAGAGAGAGACAGTGACCGAGAGAGACACAGGGACTGGGAGAGAGAGACACAGGGACCGAGAGAGAGACACAAGGACCGAGAGAGACACAGGCACCGAGTGAGACACAGGGACTGAGAGAGACACAGGGACTGAGAGAGAGAGAGACACAGCGACCGAGAGAGAGACACAAGGACCGACAGAGACACAGGGACTGAGGGGGATACACAGGGACCGAGCAGACACAGGGACCGAGAGAGAGACACAGAGACCGAGAGAGAGACACAGGGACCGAGAGAGGGACGCAGGGAACAAGAGAGAGAGAGAGGGACTGAGCGAGTCACAGGGACCGAGAGAGACACAGGGACCGAGAGAGAGACAGTGACCGAGGGAGAGACACAAGGACCGAGAGATACACAGGGACCGAGATGGAGACACAGGGACCGAGTGAGAGACACAGGGACCGAGAGAAACAGAGTGACCGAGAGAGAGAGACAGGGACCGAGAGAGAGAGACAGGTTCCGAGAGAGACACAGGGACCAAGAGAGAGACTCAGGGACCGAGAGAGACACAAGGACCTGGAGAGAGACACAGGGACCGAGAGAGTCACAGGGACCGAGAGAGAGACAGTGACCGAGAGAGACACAGGGACTGGGAGAGAGAGACACAAGGACCGAGAGAGAGACACAAGGACCGAGAGAGACACAGGCACCGAGTGAGACACAGGGACTGAGAGAGACACAGGGACCGATTGAGACACAGGAGTGAGAGGGAGACACTGGGACCGAGAGAGACACAGGGACCGAGAGAGACACAGGGACAGAGACAGAGAGACACAGGGACCGAGAGAGACACAGGGACCGAGGGAGAGAGACACAGGGACCGAGAGAGAGACAGGGACCGACAGAGACACAGGGGTGAGAGAGAGATACAGGGACGGAGCGAGATACAGGGACCGATGGGGAGAGACACAGGGACCGAGTGAGACACAGGGACCCAGAGAGAGACACAGGGAGCGAGAGAGAGACACAGGGACCCAGAGAGAGACACAGGGACCGAGACAGACACAAGGACCTAGAGAGAGATACAGGGACCGAGAGAGTCACAGGGACCGACAGAGACATGAAACATAGAGAGAGACAGGGACCGAGTGAGACACAGGGACCGAGAGAATCACAGGGACCGAGAGAGACACAGGGACTGAGAGAGAGACAGTGACCGAGAGAGACACAGAGACTGAAAGAGAGAGACACACGGACCGAGAGAGAGACACAAGGACCGAGAGAGACACAGGGACCGAGTGAGACACAGGGACCGAGAGAGACACAGGGACCGAGGGAGAGACACAGGGACTGAGAGAGAGAGACACAGGGACCGAGAGAGAGAGACACAAGGACCGAGAGAGACACAGGGACCGAGTGAAACACAGGGGTGCGAAGGAGACACAGGGACCGAGCGAGACACAGGGACCGAGTGAGACACAGCGTCCGAGAGAGACACAGGGACCGAGAGAGGGAGACACAGGGACCGAGTGAGAGACACAGGGACTGAGCGAGTCACCGGGACCGAGAGAGACACAGGGACCGAGAGAGAGACAGGGACCGGGGGAGAGAGACACAGGGACCGAGAGTGACACACAGGGACCGAGTGAGAGACACAGGGACCGAGAGAGAGACAGGGACCGAGAGAGAGACACAGGGACCGAGAGAGAGACAAAGGGACGAAGAGAGACACAGGGACCGAGTGAGACACAGAGACCGAGAGAGACACAGGGACCGAGAGAGAAACAGTGACCGAGAGAGACACAGGGACTGGGAGAGAGAGACACAGAGACCGAGAGAGCGACACAAGGACCGAGAGAATCACAGGGACCGAGTGAGACACAGGGACTGAGAGACAGTGACCGAGAGAGACACAGGGACCGAGAGAGACACAGGGACCTAGAGAGAGACAGTGACCGAGAGAGACACAGGGACCGAGAGAGAGACACAGGGACCGAAAGGGAGACACAGGGACCGAGCAGACACAGGGACCGAGAGAGAGACACAGGGAACAAGAGAGACACAGGTACTGAGTGAGTGACACAGGGACCGAGAGAGAGACACAGGGACCGAGAGAGAGACACAGGGACCGAGAGGGAGACAGAGGGACATAGCAGACACAGGGACCGAGTGAGAGACACAGAGACCGAGAGAGAGAAACAGGGACCGAGAGAGAGAGACAGGGAACAATAGAGACACAGGTACTGAGTGAGAGACACAAGGACCGAGAGAGACACAGGGACCGAGTGAGAAACAGGCGTGAGAGGGAGACACAGGGACCGAGAGAGACACAGGGACCGAGCGAGACACAGGGACTGAGAGAGAGAGACACAGGCAACGAGAGAGAGACACAGGGACTGAGAGAGAGACACAGGGACTGAGAGAGAGAGACACAGGGACCAAGAGAGACACGAGGACCGAGAGAGACACAGGGGTGAGAGAGTGATACAGGGACCGAGAGAGACACAGGGAACGAGTGAGACACACGGACCGAGGGAGACACAGGGACCGAGAGAGAGACACAAGGACCGAGAGAGAGACACAGGGACTGAGAGAGAGAGACAGGGACCGAGAGAGACACAGGGACCGAGAAAGACACAGGGAGCAAGAGGGAGACACAGGGACCGAGAGAGACACCGGGACCGAGAGAGACACAGTGACCGAGTGAGACACAGAGACCGAGAGAGACACAGGGACCGAGAGAGAGACAGTGACCGAGAGAGACACAGGGACTGGGAGAGAGAGACACAGGGACCGAGAGAGAGACACAAGGACCGAGAGAGACACAGGCACCGAGTGAGACACAGGGACTGAGAGAGACACAGGGACTGAGAGAGAGAGAGACACAGCGACCGAGAGAGAGACACAAGGACCGACAGAGACACAGGGACTGAGGGGGATACACAGGGACCGAGCAGACACAGGGACCGAGAGAGAGACACAGAGACCGAGAGAGAGACACAGGGACCGAGAGAGGGACGCAGGGAACAAGAGAGAGAGAGAGGGACTGAGCGAGTCACAGGGACCGAGAGAGACACAGGGACCGAGAGAGAGACAGTGACCGAGGGAGAGACACAAGGACCGAGAGATACACAGGGACCGAGATGGAGACACAGGGACCGAGAGAGAGACACAGGGACCGAGTGAGAGACACAGGGACCGAGAGAAACAGAGTGACCGAGAGAGAGAGACAGGGACCGAGAGAGAGAGACAGGTTCCGAGAGAGACACAGGGACCAAGAGAGAGACTCAGGGACCGAGAGAGACACAGGGACCGAGAGAGAGAGACACAGGGACCGAGAGAGACACAAGGACCTGGAGAGAGACACAGGGACCGAGAGAGTCACAGGGACCGAGAGAGAGACAGTGACCGAGAGAGACACAGGGACTGGGAGAGAGAGACACAAGGACCGAGAGAGAGACACAAGGACCGAGAGAGACACAGGCACCGAGTGAGACACAGGGACTGAGAGAGACACAGGGACCGATTGAGACACAGGAGTGAGAGGGAGACACTGGGACCGAGAGAGACACAGGGACCGAGAGAGACACAGGGACAGAGACAGAGAGACACAGGGACCGAGAGAGACACAGGGACCGAGGGAGAGAGACACAGGGACCGAGAGAGAGACAGGGACCGACAGAGACACAGGGGTGAGAGAGAGATACAGGGACGGAGCGAGATACAGGGACCGATGGAGAGAGACACAGGGACCGAGTGAGACACAGGGACCCAGAGAGAGACACAGGGACCGAGAGAGAGACACAGGGACCCAGAGAGAGACACAGGGACCGAGACAGACACAAGGACCTAGAGAGAGACACAGGGACCGAGAGAGTGACAGGGACCGAGTGAGACACAGGGACCGAGAAAGACACAGGGACCGAGAGAGAGACACAGGGAACGACAGAGGCACTGAAACTGAGAGAGAGAGACAGGGACCGAGTGAGAGAGACACAGGGACTGAGCGAGTCACAGGGACCGAGAGAGAGACAGTGACCGAGAGAGACACAGGGACTGAGAGAGAGAGAAACAGGGACCGAGAGAGACAGAGGGACGGATTGAGACACAGCGACCGAGAGAGACACAGGGACCGAGACAGAGAGAAACAGGAACCGAGAGAAAGACACAGGGACCGAGTGAGAGACAGGGACCGAGGGAGAGACACAGGGACCGAGAGAGAGACACAGGGACCGAGAGAGAGACACAGGGACCGAGAGAGAGACACAGGGACCGAGAGAGAGACACAGGGACTGAGAGAGAGACACAGGGACCGTGAGAGTGACAAGGACCGAGTGAGTTACAGCGACTGAGAGAGAGACACAGGGACCCAGAGAGAGACACAGGGACCGAGAGAGACACAAGGACCTAGAGAGAGACACAGGGACCGAGAGAGTCACAGGGACCGAGAGAGAGACACAGGGACTGAGAGAGACACTGGGACCGAGAGAGAGACAGGGACCGAGTGAGACACAGGGACCCAGAGAGAGACACAGGGACAGAAAGAGACACAGGGACCGAGAGAGAGACAGGGACCGAGAGAGAGACAGGGACCGAGTGAGAGACACAGGGACAGAGTTAAACGCAGGGACCGAGAGAGAGACTCAGGGACCGAGAGAGACACAGGGACCGAGAGAGACACAGGGACCGAGAGAGAGACAGTGATCGAGAGAGACACAGGGACTGAAAGAGAGAGTCACACGGACTGAGATAGAGACACAGGGACCGAGTGAGACCCAGGGACCTAGAGAGACACAGGGACCGAGAGAGGCAGAGGGAACGAGAGAGAGACAGTGACCGAGAGGGACACAGGGACTGGGAGAGAGAGACACAGGGACCTAGAGAGAGACACAAGGACCGAGAGAGACACAGGGACTGGGAGAGGGAGACACAGGGACCGAGAGAGACACAGGGACTGAGAGAGAGACACAGGGACCGACAGAGACACAGGGACCGAGAGAGAGACAGTGACCGAGAGAGACACAGGTTCTGGGAGAGAGAGACACAGGGACTGAGTGAGAGACACAAGGACCGAGAGAGAGACACAGGGACCGAGAGGGACACAGGGACCGAGAGAGAGACACAGGGACCGAGAGAAACAGAGTGACCGAGAGAGAGAGACAGGGACCGAGAGAGAGAGACAGGGACCGAGAGAGAGACACAGGGACCGATTGAGACACAGGGACCGAGAGAGTGACAGGGACCGAGTGAGACACAGGGACCGATAGAGAGAGACACAGGGACCGAGAGAGAGACAAGGACCTAAAGAGAGACACAGGGACCGAGAGAGTCACAGGGACCGACAGAGACACTGAAACAGAGAGAGAGACAGGGACCGAGTGAGACACAGGGTCCGAGAGAGAGATAGGGACCGAGTGAGAGACACAGGGACCGAGTGAGACACAGGGACCGAGAGAGAGACTCAGTGTCCGAGAGAGACACAAGGACCTAAAGAGAGACACAGGGACCGAGAGATTCACAGGGAACGACAGAGACACTGAAACAGAGAGAGAGACAGGGACCGAGTGAGTCTCAGGGACCGAGAGAGAGATAGGGACCGAGTGAGAGACTGAGGGACCGAGTGAGACACAGGGACCGAGAGAGAGACTCAGGGTCCGAGAGAGACACAAGGACCGAGAGAGTGACAGGGACCGAGAGAAACACAGGGACCGAGAGAGAGAGACACAGGTACCGAGAGAGACACAAGGACCTAGAGAGAGACACAGGGACCGAGAGAGAGAGACAGGGACCGAGAGAGAGACACAGGGACCGAGAGAGAGAGACACAGGGACCGAGTGAGACACAGGGACCGAGAGAGTGACAGGGACCGAGTGAGACACAGGGACCCAGAGAGAGAGACACAGGGACCGAGAGAGACACAAGGACCTAGAGAGAGACACAGGGACCGAGAGAGAGAGACAGGGACCGAGAGAGAGAGACACAGGGACCGAGTGAGACACAGGGACCGAGAGAGAGAGACACAGGGACCGAGAGAGACACAAGGACCTAGAGAGAGACACAGGGACCGAGACAGTCACAGGGACTGAGAGAGAGACACAGGGACTGACAGAGACACTGAAACTGAGAGAGAGAGTCAGGGACCGAGAGAGAGACACAGGGACTGAGAGAGAGAGAGACAGGGACCGAGTGAGACACAGGGACCGAGAGAGAGAGACACAGGGACCGAGTGAGACACATGGAACGAGAGAGAGAGACACAGGGACCGAGAGAGACACAAGGACCTAGAGAGAGACACAGGGACCGAGACAGTCACAGGGACTGAGAGAGAGACACAGGGACTGACAGAGACACTGAAACTGAGAGAGAGAGTCAGGGACCGAGAGAGAGACACAGGGACTGAGCGAGTCACAGGGACCGAGAGAGAGACAGTGACCGAGTGAGAGACAGAGGGACCGAGTGAGACACAGGGACCAAGAGAGAGACACAATCGTCCGAGAGGGAAAGACAGGGAGCGAGAGAGAGACACAGGGACCGAGAGAGACACAGGGACCGAGAGAGAGAGACAGGGACCGAGAGAGAGACAGTGACCGTGAGAGACACAGGGACTGTGTGAGAGAGACACAGGGACCGAGTGAGAGACACAGGGACCGAGAGAGAGACACAGGGACCGAGAGGGACACCGGGACCGAGAGAGAGAGATAAGGACCGAGAGAGAGAGACAGCGACCGAGAGAGCGACACAGGGACCGAGTGAGACACAGGGACCCAGAGAGAGAGACACAGGGACCGAGAGGGACACCGGGACCGAGAGAGAGAGACAAGGACCGAGAGAGAGAGACAGCGACCGAGAGAGCGACACAGGGACCGAGAGAGAGACAGGGACCGAAATGGTGACAGGGACCGAGAGAGACACAAGGACCGAGAGAGAGACACCGGGACAGAGAGAGACACAGGGACTGAGAGAGAGAGACAGGGACCGGGAGAGACAAGGTGACCGAGTGAGACACAGGGACCGAGTGAGACACAGGGACTGAGAAAGACACAGGGTGAAAGAGACAGACACAGGGACCGAGACAGAGACAGGTACCGAGTGAGAGACACAGGGACCGAGAGTGAGACACAGGGACCGAGAGAAACACAGTGACCGAGAGAGAGAGGCAGGGCCGAGAGAGAGAGACACAGGGACCGAGAGAGAGACACAGGGACCGAGTGAGACACAGGGACCAAGAGAGTGACAGGGACCGAGTGAGACACAGGGACCCAGAGAGAGACACAGGGACCGAGAGAGACACAAGGACCTAGAGTGAGATACAGGGACCGAGAGAGTCACAGGGACCGACAGAGACATGAAACATAGAGAGAGACAGGGACCGAGTGAGACACAGGGACCGAGAGAATCACAGGGACCGAGAGAGACACAGGGACTGAGAGAGAGACAGTGACCGAGAGAGACACAGGGACTGAAAGAGAGAGACACACGGACCGAGAGAGAGACACAAGGACCGAGAGAGACACAGGGACCGAGTCAGACACAGGGACCGAGAGAGACACAGGGACCGAGAGAGACACAGGGACCGAGGGAGAGACACAGGGACTGAGAGAGAGAGACACAGGGACCGAGAGAGAGAGACACAAGGACCGAGAGAGACACAGGGACCGAGTGAAACACAGGGGTGCGAAGGAGACACAGGGACCGAGCGAGACACAGGGACCGAGTGAGACACAGCGTCCAAGAGAGACACAGGGACCGAGAGAGGGAGACACAGGGACCGAGTGAGAGACACAGGGACTGAGCGAGACACAGGGACCGAGAGAGACACAGGGACCGAGAGAGAGACAGGGACCGGGGGAGAGAGACACAGGGACCGAGAGTGACACACAGGGACCGAGTGAGAGACACAGGGACCGAGAGAGAGACAGGGACCGAGAGAGAGACACAGGGACCGAGAGAGAGACAAAGGGACGAAGAGAGACACAGGGACCGAGTGAGACACAGCGTCCGAGAGAGACACAGGGACCGAGAGAGGGAGACACAGGGACCGAGTGAGAGACACAGGGACTGAGCGAGTCACCGGGACCGAGAGAGACACAGGGACCGAGAGAGAGACAGGGACCGGGGGAGAGAGACACAGGGACCGAGAGTGACACACAGGGACCGAGTGAGAGACACAGGGACCGAGAGAGAGACAGGGACCGAGAGAGAGACACAGGGACCGAGAGAGAGACAAAGGGACGAAGAGAGACACAGGGACCGAGTGAGACACAGAGACCGAGAGAGACACAGGGACCGAGAGAGAAACAGTGACCGAGAGAGACACAGGGACTGGGAGAGAGAGACACAGGGACCGAGAGAGCGACACAAGGACCGAGAGAATCACAGGGACCGAGTGAGACACAGGGACTGAGAGACAGTGACCGAGAGAGACACAGGGACCGAGAGAGACACAGGGACCTAGAGAGAGACAGTGACCGAGAGAGACACAGGGACCGAGAGAGAGACACAGGGACCGAAAGGGAGACACAGGGACCGAGCAGACACAGGGACCGAGAGAGAGAGACACAGGGAACAAGAGAGACACAGGTACTGAGTGAGTGACACAGGGACCGAGAGAGAGACACAGGGACCGAGAGAGAGACACAGGGACCGAGAGGGAGACAGAGGGACATAGCAGACACAGGGACCGAGTGAGAGACACAGAGACCGAGAGAGAGAAACAGGGACCGAGAGAGAGAGACAGGGAACAATAGAGACACAGGTACTGAGTGAGAGACACAAGGACCGAGAGAGACACAGGGACCGAGTGAGAAACAGGCGTGAGAGGGAGACACAGGGACCGAGAGAGACACAGGGACCGAGCGAGACACAGGGACTGAGAGAGAGAGACACAGGCAACGAGAGAGAGACACAGGGACTGAGAGAGAGACACAGGGACTGAGAGAGAGAGACACAGGGACCAAGAGAGACACGAGGACCGAGAGAGACACAGGGGTGAGAGAGAGATACAGGGACCGAGAGAGACACAGGGAACGAGTGAGACACACGGACCGAGGGAGACACAGGGACCGAGAGAGAGACACAAGGACCGAGAGAGAGAGACACAGGGACTGAGAGAGAGAGACAGGGACCGAGAGAGACACAGGGACCGAGAAAGACACAGGGAGCAAGAGGGAGACACAGGGACCGAGAGAGACACTGGGACCGAGAGAGACACAGTGACCGAGTGAGACACAGAGACCGAGAGAGACACAGGGACCGAGAGAGAGACAGTGACCGAGAGAGACACAGGGACTGGGAGAGAGAGACACAGGGACCGAGAGAGAGACACAAGGACCGAGAGAGACACAGGCACCGAGTGAGACACAGGGACTGAGAGAGACACAGGGACTGAGAGAGAGAGAGAGACACAGCGACCGAGAGAGAGACACAAGGACCGACAGAGACACAGGGACTGAGGGGGATACACAGGGACCGAGCAGACACAGGGACCGAGAGAGAGACACAGAGACCGAGAGAGAGACACAGGGACCGAGAGAGGGACGCAGGGAACAAGAGAGAGAGAGAGGGACTGAGCGAGTCACAGGGACCGAGTGAGACACAGGGACCGAGAGAGAGAGACACAGGGACCGAGAGAGACACAAGGACCTAGAGAGAGACACAGGGACTGAGACAGTCACAGGGACTGAGAGAGAGACACAGGGACTGACAGAGACACTGAAACTGAGAGAGAGAGTCAGGGACCGAGAGAGAGACACAGGGACTGAGAGAGAGAGAGACAGGGACCGAGTGAGACACAGGGACCGAGAGAGAGAGACACAGGGACCGAGTGAGACACATGGAGCGAGAGAGAGAGACACAGGGACCGAGAGAGACACAAGGACCTAGAGAGAGACACAGGGACCGAGACAGTCACAGGGACTGAGAGAGAGACACAGGGACTGACATAGACACTGAAACTGAGAGAGAGAGTCAGGGACCGAGAGAGAGACACAGGGACTGAGCGAGTCACAGGGACCGAGAGAGAGACAGTGACCGAGTGAGAGACAGAGGGACCGAGTGAGACACAGGGACCAAGAGAGAGACACAATCGTCCGAGAGGGAAAGACAGGGAGCGAGAGAGAGACACAGGGACCGAGAGAGACACAGGGACCGAGAGAGAGAGACAGGGACCGAGAGAGAGACAGTGACCGTGAGAGACACAGGGACTGTGTGAGAGAGACACAGGGACCGAGTGAGAGACACAGGGACCGAGAGAGAGACACAGGGACCGAGAGGGACACCGGGACCGAGAGAGAGAGATAAGGACCGAGAGAGAGAGACAGCGACCGAGAGAGCGACACAGGGACCGAGTGAGACACAGGGACCCAGAGAGAGAGACACAGGGACCGAGAGGGACACCGGGACGAGAGAGAGAGACAAGGACCGAGAGAGAGAGACAGCGACCGAGAGAGCGACACAGGGACCGAGAGAGAGACAGGGACCGAATGGTGACAGGGACCGAGAGAGGACACAAGGACCGAGAGAGAGACACCGGGACAGAGAGAGACACAGGGACTGAGAGAGAGAGACAGGGACCGGGAGAGACAAGGTGACCGAGTGAGACACAGGGACCGAGTGAGACACAGGGACTGAGAAAGACACAGGCGAAAGAGACAGACACAGGGACCGAGACAGAGACAGGTACCGAGTGAGAGACACAGGGACCGAGAGTGAGACACAGGGACCGAGAGAAACACAGTGACCGAGAGAGAGAGGCAGGGCCGAGAGAGAGAGACACAGGGACCGAGAGAGAGACACAGGGACCGAGTGAGACACAGGGACCAAGAGAGTGACAGGGACCGAGTGAGACACAAGGGACCCAGAGAGAGACACAGGGACCGAGAGAGACACAAGGACCTAGAGAGAGATACAGGGACCGAGAGAGTCACAGGGACCGACAGAGACATGAAACATAGAGAGAGACAGGGACCGAGTGAGACACAGGGACCGAGAGAATCACAGGGACCGAGAGAGACACAGGGACTGAGAGAGAGACAGTGACCGAGAGAGACACAGGGACTGAAAGAGAGAGACACACGGACCGAGAGAGAGACACAAGGACCGAGAGAGACACAGGGACCGAGTGAGACACAGGGACCGAGAGAGACACAGGGACCGAGAGAGACACAGGGACCGAGGGAGAGACACAGGGACTGAGAGAGAGAGACACAGGGACCGAGAGAGAGAGACACAAGGACCGAGAGAGACACAGGGACCGAGTGAAACACAGGGGTGCGAAGGAGACACAGGGACCGAGCGAGACACAGGGACCGAGTGAGACACAGCGTCCGAGAGAGACACAGGGACCGAGAGAGGGAGACACAGGGACCGAGTGAGAGACACAGGGACTGAGCGAGTCACCGGGACCGAGAGAGACACAGGGACCGAGAGAGAGACAGGGACCGGGGAGAGAGACACAGGGACCGAGAGTGACACACAGGGACCGAGAGAGAGACAGGGACCGAGAGAGAGACACAGGGACCGAGAGAGAGACAAAGGGACGAAGAGAGACACAGGGACCGAGTGAGACACAGCGTCCGAGAGAGACACAGGGACCGAGAGAGGGAGACACAGGGACCGAGTGAGAGACACAGGGACTGAGCGAGTCACCGGGACCGAGAGAGACACAGGACCGAGAGAGAGACAAGGGACCGGGGGAGAGAGACACAGGGACCGAGAGTGACACACAGGGACCGAGTGAGAGACACAGGGACCGAGAGAGAGACAGGGACCGAGAGAGAGACACAGGGACCGAGAGAGAGACAAAGGGACGAAGAGAGACACAGGGACCGAGTGAGACACAGAGACCGAGAGAGACACAGGGACCGAGAGAGAAACAGTGACCGAGAGAGACACAGGGACTGGAGAGAGAGACACAGGGACCGAGAGAGCGACACAAGGACCGAGAGAATCACAGGGACCGAGTGAGACACAGGGACTGAGAGACAGTGACCGAGAGAGACACAGGGACCGAGAGAGACACAGGGACCTAGAGAGAGACAGTGACCGAGAGAGACACAGGGACCGAGAGAGAGACACAGGGACCGAAAGGGAGACACAGGGACCGAGCAGACACAGGGACCGAGAGAGAGAGACACAGGGAACAAGAGAGACACATTTACTGAGTGAGTGACACAGGGACCGAGAGAGAGACACAGGGACCGAGAGAGAGACACAGGGACCGAGAGGGAGACAGAGGGACATAGCAGACACAGGGACCGAGTGAGAGACACAGAGACCGAGAGAGAGAAACAGGGACCGAGAGAGAGAGACAGGGAACAATAGAGACACAGGTACTGAGTGAGAGACACAAGGACCGAGAGAGACACAGGGACCGAGTGAGAAACAGGCGTGAGAGGGAGACACAGGGACCGAGAGAGACACAGGGACCGAGCGAGACACAGGGACTGAGAGAGAGAGACACAGGCAACGAGAGAGAGACACAGGGACTGAGAGAGAGACACAGGACTGAGAGAGAGAGACACAGGGACCAAGAGAGACACGAGGACCGAGAGAGACACAGGGGTGAGAGAGAGATACAGGGACCGAGAGAGACACAGGGAACGAGTGAGACACAACGGACCGAGGGAGACACAGGGACCGAGAGAGAGACACAAGGACCGAGAGAGAGAGACACAGGGACTGAGAGAGAGAGACAGGGACCGAGAGAGACACAGGGACCGAGAAAGACACAGGGAGCAAGAGGGAGACACAGGGACCGAGAGAGACACTGGGACCGAGAGAGACACAGTGACCGAGTGAGACACAGAGACCGAGAGAGACACAGGGACCGAGAGAGAGACAGTGACCGAGAGAGACACAGGGACTGGGAGAGAGAGACACAGGGACCGAGAGAGAGACACAAGGACCGAGAGAGACACAGGCACCGAGTGAGACACAGGGACTGAGAGAGACACAGGGACTGAGAGAGAGAGAGAGACACAGCGACCGAGAGAGAGACACAAGGACCGACAGAGACACAGGGACTGAGGGGGATACACAGGGACCGAGCAGACACAGGGACCGAGAGAGAGACACAGAGACCGAGAGAGAGACACAGGGGACCGAGAGAGGGACGCAGGGAACAAGAGAGAGAGAGAGGGACTGAGCGAGTCACAGGGACCGAGTGAGACACAGGGACCGAGAGAGAGAGACACAGGGACCGAGAGAGACACAAGGACCTAGAGAGAGACACAGGGACCGAGACAGTCACAGGGACTGAGAGAGAGACACAGGGACTGACAGAGACACTGAAACTGAGAGAGAGAGTCAGGGACCGAGAGAGAGACACAGGGACTGAGAGAGAGAGAGACAGGGACCGAGTGAGACACAGGGACCGAGAGAGAGAGACACAGGGACCGAGTGAGACACATGGAGCGAGAGAGAGAGACACAGGGACCGAGAGAGACACATGGACCTAGAGAGAGACACAGGGACCGAGACAGTCACAGGGACTGAGAGAGAGACACAGGGACTGACAGAGACACTGAAACTGAGAGAGAGAGTCAGGGACCGAGAGAGAGACACAGGACTGAGCGAGTCACAGGGACCGAGAGAGAGACAGTGACCGAGTGAGAGACAGAGGGACCGAGTGAGACACAGGGACCAAGAGAGAGACACAATCGTCCGAGAGGGAAAGACAGGGAGCGAGAGAGAGACACAGGGACCGAGAGAGACACAGGGACCGAGAGAGAGAGACAGGGACCGAGAGAGAGACAGTGACCGTGAGAGACACAGGGACTGTGTGAGAGAGACACAGGGACCGAGTGAGAGACACAGGGACCGAGAGAGAGACACAGGGACCGAGAGGGACACCGGGACCGAGAGAGAGAGATAAGGACCGAGAGAGAGAGACAGCGACCGAGAGAGCGACACAGGGACCGAGTGAGACACAGGGACCAGAGAGAGAGACACAGGGACCGAGAGGGACACCGGGACCGAGAGAGAGAGACAAGGACCGAGAGAGAGAGACAGCGACCGAGAGAGCGACACAGGGACCGAGAGAGAGACAGGGACCGAAATGGTGACAGGGACCGAGAGAGACACAAGGACCGAGAGAGAGACACCGGGACAGAGAGAGACACAGGGACTGAGAGAGAGAGACAGGGACCGGGAGAGACAAGGTGACCGAGTGAGACACAGGGACCGAGTGAGACACAGGGACTGAGAAAGACACAGGGTGAAAGAGACAGACACAGGGACCGAGACAGAGACAGGTACCGAGTGAGAGACACAGGGACCGAGAGTGAGACACAGGGACCGAGAGAAACACAGTGACCGAGAGAGAGAGCAGGGCCGAGAGAGAGAGACACAGGGACCGAGAGAGAGACACAGGGACCGAGTGAGACACAGGGACCAAGAGAGTGACAGGGACCGAGTGAGACACAGGGACCCAGAGAGAGACACAGGGACCGAGAGAGACACAAGGACCTAGAGAGAGATACAGGGACCGAGAGAGTCACAGGGACCGACAGAGACATGAAACATAGAGAGAGACAGGGACCGAGTGAGACACAGGGGACCGAGAGAATCACAGGGACCGAGAGAGACACAGGGACTGAGAGAGAGACAGTGACCGAGAGAGACACAGGGACTGAAAGAGAGAGACACACGGACCGAGAGAGAGACACAAGGACCGAGAGAGACACAGGGACCGAGTGAGACCAGACACAGGGACCGAGAGAGACAGGGACCGAGAGAGACACAGGGACCGAGGGAGAGACACAGGGACTGAGAGAGAGAGACACAGGGACCGAGAGAGAGAGACACAAAGACCGAGAGAGACACAGGGACCGAGTGAAACACAGGGGTGCGAAGGAGACACAGGGACCGAGCGAGACACAGGGACCGAGTGAGACACAGCGTCCGAGAGAGACACAGGGACCGAGAGAGGGAGACACAGGGACCGAGTGAGAGACACAGGGACTGAGCGAGTCACCGGGACCGAGAGAGACACAGGGACCGAGAGAGAGACAGGGACCGGGGGAGAGAGACACAGGGACCGAGAGTGACACACAGGGACCGAGTGAGAGACACAGGGGACCGAGAGAGAGACAGGGACCGAGAGAGAGACACAGGGACCGAGAGAGAGACAAAGGGACGAAGAGAGACACAGGGACCGAGTGAGACACAGCGTCCGAGAGAGACACAGGGACCGAGAGAGGAGACACAGGGACCGAGTGAGAGACACAGGGACTGAGCGAGTCACCGGGACCGAGAGAGACACAGGGACCGAGAGAGAGACAGGGACCGGGGGAGAGAGACACAGGGACCGAGAGTGACACACAGGGACCGAGTGAGAGACACAGGGACCGAGAGAGAGACAGGGACCGAGAGAGAGACACAGGGACCGAGAGAGAGACAAAGGGACGAAGAGAGACACAGGGACCGAGTGAGACACAGAGACCGAGAGAGACACAGGGACCGAGAGAGAAACAGTGACCGAGAGAGACACAGGGACTGGAGAGAGAGACACAGGGACCGAGAGAGCGACACAAGGACCGAGAGAATCACAGGGACCGAGTGAGACACAGGGACTGAGAGACAGTGACCGAGAGAGACACAGGACCGAGAGAGACACAGGGACCTAGAGAGAGACAGTGACCGAGAGAGACACAGGGACCGAGAGAGAGACACAGGGACCGAAAGGGAGACACAGGGACCGAGCAGACACAGGGACCGAGAGAGAGAGACACAGGGAACAAGAGAGACACAGGTACTGAGTGAGTGACACAGGGACCGAGAGAGAGACACAGGGACCGAGAGAGAGACACAGGGACCGAGAGGGAGACAGAGGGACATAGCAGACACAGGGACCGAGTGAGAGACACAGAGACCGAGAGAGGAAACAGGGACCGAGAGAGAGAGACAGGGAACAATAGAGACACAGGTACTGAGTGAGAGACACAAGGACCGAGAGAGACACAGGGACCGAGTGAGAAACAGGCGTGAGAGGGAGACACAGGGACCGAGAGAGACACAGGGACCGAGCGAGACACAGGGACCTGAGAGAGAGAGACACAGGCAACGAGAGAGAGACACAGGGACTGAGAGAGAGACACAGGGACTGAGAGAGAGAGACACAGGGACCAAGAGAGACACGAGGACCGAGAGAGACACAGGGGTGAGAGAGAGATACAGGGACCGAGAGAGACACAGGGAACGAGTGAGACACACGGACCGAGGGAGACACAGGGACCGAGAGAGAGACACAAGGACCGAGAGAGAGAGACACAGGGACTGAGAGAGAGAGACAGGGACCGAGAGAGACACAGGGACCGAGAAAGACACAGGGAGCAAGAGGGAGACACAGGGACCGAGAGAGACACTGGGACCGAGAGAGACACAGTGACCGAGTGAGACACAGAGACCGAGAGAGACACAGGGACCGAGAGAGAGACAGTGACCGAGAGAGACACAGGGACTGGAGAGAGAGACACAGGGACGAGAGAGAGAAACAAGGACCGAGAGAGACACAGGCACCGAGTGAGACACAGGGACTGAGAGAGACACAGGGACTGAGAGAGAGAGAGACACAGCGACCGAGAGAGAGACACAAGGACCGACAGAGACACAGGGACTGAGGGGGATACACAGGGACCGAGCAGACACAGGGACCGAGAGAGAGACACAGAGACCGAGAGAGAGACACAGGGACCGAGAGAGGGACGCAGGGAACAAGAGAGAGAGAGAGGGACTGAGCGAGTCACAGGGACCGAGAGAGACACAGGGACCGAGAGAGAGACAGTGACCGAGGGAGAGACACACAGTGAGGCACGTGA